>JAPMNP010631176.1:0-12121 GCA_029874935.1 Atherina boyeri
CAGAGTGTGGAAACCTCTCACCATTTTCAGCACTGACCAAAACCGGGTCTGTGGGCTCGGAAGGCCTGCTAATGTTAACAGCAGTTTTGGCAATGACTCTGAACTGGTACTGAAGGTCTCTCTCCAGGCCGGTCACTGTATACTCCTCCCGTGGGACGTTTTGGCTGCTGGTGTTGCAGCGTATCCAAGTGTCTCCAGGCACCCGCATGGCCTCCACATAGTAGCCTATGATCTTGCTTCCACCATCATTCTTTGGACGAGTCCAAACCAAGGTGACAGAGTTCTTGGTTATATCCAAGATCTCAGGTTTACCTGGAGTGTCTGTGATGCAAAAAGACAAGCGGGTAAATATAAGCAAAACCCTTCAGTAGAGTACAACACGGTCCCAGGTGCTGGTTTAAAACTTACCGACAGGCGTTCTGGCTGTCACAAAGTCCGTCTTCTTGCTCGGTTTGCCCTGACCAGCACGGTTGATGGCAGACACTCTGAATGTATATTCCAGACCTTCAATGAGTCCAGCACAAGGGTACTCAGTAGTGCGGACGACAGTGTCATTGGCCTTCACCCACAGAAGACTGTTCCTCTCCTTTCGCTCGATATAGTAACCAGTGATGGGGCTGCCACCATCACTCTCAGGCTTATCCCAGGCAACAAACATGCAGTCCTTGTTGGTCTTGTTGATACGACAGTTGAGAGGCTCACCAGGAAGATCTATTGACAAAATACAAATCAAATCAACATGCTGCAAAATGCCCAAATCTGCATGAACATGAACTCACATCTATGGCTAACCAAATCAATGTAAACTCACCGAAGGGGAACTTGGCAACCATCCTATCAGACTGAGTGGGGTCTGATACACCAAAGCGGTTCTCAGCCCGGATGCGGAACACATACTCCTTCCCAGGAATGAGCTTTCCCAACCTGCAGCCGGTCTTTGAGCATGAAGAGACGGCTGTTACCCAGTCACCCCTAGTCACATCACATTTCTCAACCACATAGTTGGTGATATTGCTGCCACCATCCTCTAGGGGTTTATTCCAGGACAGGGAGCAAGCATCGGAGTCAATGTCACTGATCTCCACAGGGCCTTCAGGAGGACCAGGGATGTCTGAAATACATAAAAAAGTAAACTGAATCATGTCCATTGGCCATAGTATAGTACCAAACTGGAAATTCTTCATCCTTCTGAATTTTAGCCAGAATGAAACACACCTCTGATGACAATCTTTAAGCTTTGCGACACCTTTGCAGAGCTGTTCTCAGCTACGAGGCTATACTCTCCACTGTCAGTCCTTGACACGTCTTTGATGATCAGGACACATAAATTGCCGGATTGGTGCACAGCCAGACGGCTGGATGAAACCACTGGATCTTCACCACGCATCCACTTGCAGGTCGGGGAGGGTTTCCCTGAAACCAGCGCCTCCACTCGGAGCTTGGCTCCAGCTCTAGCACCTGCTGTCTCAGGCATAACAATCTTTGGCTCCACTGTTGGTTAGGACATGAAAAGTTTGGTTCATTATGTTCTTAAAACTGACTTTGACAGCTTTTAAGCAGACATGATATCATATTTTACTCCTTGGACTGGACTGTGTTTCTGTTAAAACAAATAATTACAAAATAACCCTGATCATGAGGTTAGTGGATATACATATTCTTTCATAAAATAATGTCCAAATATAAGCACATACCCATCTGTTCCTTGATCTCGACCGGCTCCCTGGTCTCGGTGAATGAGCTCATGCCCATGATGTTCTTTGCAGCCACCCTGAACTTGTATCTCTTGCCTTCCTTGAGCCCGCTAACACTGATGGTTAAACCTTTCACTGTTGTGTAGGCGTTCCATTCTTCCTTCACAGGTTCTGCCTCCTCTTCCTCCTCTACCACTGGAGGTGGTGGAGGTGGTGGTGGAGCTTCCTCCCCCTCAGGGACCTGTGTTTGGTGATTGGTGAAGATGGCAGATTAACAAGATATACATTTTCTCAGTAATAACCAAGTCTGAATTGTTAAACTGTATATGTTTATACATGTGAAATGACAGGCAGGTTAGTTTTTTGAGAACATTCAAAACATCAGAATAATTTGACCAAAGAAAATAATTTTGGATTGATGTATCCAGAAAAGAACCAGTTTGGTTACAAACCTCCACGGGTGCTAGTGGCTCTGGAGGAGGTTTAACTTCAATGTATTCAATCACATAACCATCGATCTTGGCACCACCGTCTCTTTCAGGTCTCAGCCAGCCAACCATGGCACTGTTCTTTGTTATCTCCAGAACCTCGATCCTCTGACAAGGATCCGGCTTGCCTGACAAAGAAAATCAGACTGATGTGTTAAAGTGTTCATAACATCTGTTAAAGGGAAGAAATACATGAGGACATAGGACAGATTTAAGCTCCCATTTCCTGTTTTATTCAGAGACACCACTTACTGACAGGATCAGAAGCCAGGTAGGAGGTGGGCGTTACTTTGGGAACTCCAGAACCATACTCGTTGACCGCTGTGACTCTGAAGTAGTATTCGGTGCCGGACACCAGACCACTGACTTTGAAAGGAATCTTGTCTACTGGAACTTCAGCCTTGACGGTTGCCCATGTTTTTCGATCAATCGCTCGCTTTTCAACGATGTAGTGCGTGACCTCGCTGCCACCATTAATCTCTGGAGGATTCCAGGACAGCACAACTGACGTCTGCTTGATGTCTGAACCTTCGAGACCCAGTACAGGTCCAGGAGTGTCTGTTGGGAAA
Source organism: Atherina boyeri (assembly GCA_029874935.1). Classification (NCBI taxonomy): domain Eukaryota; kingdom Metazoa; phylum Chordata; class Actinopteri; order Atheriniformes; family Atherinidae; genus Atherina; species Atherina boyeri. The sequence continues at coordinate 2,752 of JAPMNP010631176.1, forward strand.
TATCAAAATTTTTTCAATTTTATCAACATCTTTCACTTTTTTGTATATTTCTTTTCCAATTTAAAACTGTGTGTTGGTGGATATTTAACAGCAGTGAAGTGAATTTTGCTTGGACTTACCCAGAACCTTAACATTGACAAACACAGCCTTCTCTCCTGCAGCGCTCTGCAGAGTGAGGCAGTATTTGCCAGAATCATCGCGGGTGCTGTCAGGAATTATCATGAAGGTCATGGTGTCGATCAGGTCAACTTTACCCTTCCTGAACACATTGTCAATACCCATTCTCCTCCATGTCACCTTGGGAGGTGGTCTTCCTCTGATAGTGGCACAGAGCCTGATGGGGCAACCAGCTCTGACCGTTAGTCCCTGCTTCAGGTTGGCATCCAAGTCGATCTCTGGTGCCTCTGTTGGAGGGAACGGTGCAAATGTTATTTTGAAACACAGATTTGAATGTTGGTCCATACAACTACCAGTTATGTCAAAATTATTATGTTTTCTGTGGAAATTCACTTAATGGTGTTATAGAATGTGTTTCTTTTGACAATTTTTGCAATATTCCACGATATAGGGTTCACTGCCCCATGAGGTCTGATTTATTAAAAGCTTTAAAATATAAATATTATTATACATCAGCTGTGAAAGTAATGGAACATCAGCCAACCATTTCTGCTCTCATCGTATGTTTTATTTGTCTATCATCCCGTCATCACTCAATCATGCTTGCTTATAGCTAACATTGACTTAAAGGCTTGGCCAGGGAGAGAGTTGTGAAGCAAGTAAGCTCGTCTTGTGCATGTGCTTTATTCAAAAACTCGCTAACGGTCTCTGCTTTCTGTATTTCCATTACCATCTTCTATACCACCGTTAAAATAAAATTATGTCCTCACCTAAGATTTCCTTTGGAATAACAGCACCTTCCAGGTTGCAAGGAAGGCTCATGCCCACCTGGTTTTGAGCCGACACTCTGAATTCATACACAAGCTTGTCATCCAGACTTGAGACGGTGAACTCGCAGACGACAAGCTGAGCCGCTACGTTGCATCTTTTCCAGCCTTCCTCTCCTTTCTTGGCTGTTCCTTGCGCTCTCATCTCCACCACATAGCCAATGAGGGGAACGCCTCCATCAGACACAGGCTTAGTCCAGCTCAGGCTAATTGTGGATAAGCTGCTGTCCACAACTTTCAAGTTGGTAGGAGGTGCAGGAGGTTCTGTAAGACGACACAAGAGTGTGTAAGGACATGATTTTTTTGCCTAATGACAACACTAAGCATATAAAAGAACATTGTGGGTTACGTACCAACTATATCCTTTGCAGTAATGGCACGAGAAGCCTTGCTTGGATTGCCAGTGCCAATTTCATTCACAGCCTTCACTCTGTACTGGTAATCATGGAGATGTAATAGTCCAGTAACTGTGAAATGGGTTGAAGGGATTGGATCCTTATTGACAGGAGACCACCTGACAGCATGCTCTTCCCTCTTATCCAGGAGATACCCAATGATTGGCTTTCCTCCATCTTTCTCTGGCTCTGACCACTGTACAGTCATCTCATCCTTGCTGACCTTGGTGACTTCTGGAGCCTCAGGGGCATCGGGTACATTGAACTGGGTGCCAGCAACAATGGCCTCAGTCTGAACTGCAGGTCCAGGACCCATCTTATTCTCAGCTCGAACTCTAAAGATGTACTCATTACCCTCAATAAGACGGGTTACATTAGCTTTGTTGGTGATGACAGCATTAGAGTGGACTGACCAGACCCCCCTCTTGGTATCACATTTCTCAATAATGTAGTTGTAGATATCACAGCCACCGTTGTCCTCTGGGACTTCCCAGGCCAGGTGGCACCTGTCGATGGTGATACCAGACAACTTGAGATCCCTGACTGGGCCAGGTCTGTCCAGTACGTTGACCTCAGCTGTACCAGAGCAGGTTCCTGCGCTGTTGGAGGCCGTTATAACATATTTTCCACTGTCAGAGCGTCTGGCACCGGTAAGCAACAGCTTGGAGAAGTCTGTACCAGTTTCTATCTGAAGCTTGGGGCCCTTTCGGATTTCCTCTGTACTCTCATCCTTGGTCCATTTGACTTCAGGCTGGGGTTTGCCCTTCACTGCTGCTTCGATAGAAATGGAGTCTCCTGCCTTCACCACCAGGGTTCCATCCAGTTTCACCTTGACCTCAGGCTCCACCAGTTCTTCTTTAACCAGTATCTCAGCTGTAGTCACCCAGTTACTCTCACCACCCTCATTCTTAGTCTGAACTCTGAACTGGTAGATCTGATTTTCGATGCATCTGTCCGCCATGAAGTAGGTCTCCTTGATGGCACCCTTGTGAACCCTCTCCCATTCCTCTGCCTCTTTTGGTTTCTTTTCAACGTGGTAAGCTAGATTACGGCTACCACCATCATTATCTGGTTTCTTCCACTTGAGGAAGCAGAAGGTCTTACCAATCTCAGCTATCTGCAAGTCAATGGGATCACCAGGTTTATCAATGGGATCAACTGCCAGAACCGGTGTTTTTGTCTCAGTAGTTGGACCGGCACCAATCTTGTTCTCTGCTCTGACACGGAAGAAATACTCCAAACCCTCAGTAAGAGGAGCCTTTATCAGGCGCTTGGTCCAGTCATTGGAGACCACCGTCCATCCTCTTTGGCTTGGCTGGCGGCACTCAATAACATATTGTGTGATCTCAGTGCCCCCATTGTCTTCAGGGTTCTCCCAGGACACCATGCAGGATTTCTTGGTTGGATACCCCACTTTCAGGTTCTGGCAAACTCCTGGTGTGTCAAGGACATTTACCAAAATGGTCGCCTGTGCCTGTCCACTGCTGTTCTTGGCAACAATGGCATATTTTCCATAATCTGCCCTCACAACATCGTTGATGACCAGCTCACAAAGGGGATAGTTGTTGTTGATGTCTGTGCGCTTATCTCGGGACAGAGCTCGGGCATCCTTGGTCCATGTGATCTCTGGATCCGGTCTGCCTTTCACTCTGGTGATCAGACTGATTATCTGACCTGCTCTGATTGTCACCGAGTCACGACAGGAAATGTCAACAACAACTTCAGGGGGCACCAGGATGTCCTTTGCCAGGATGGTCTCAGTCAGCTCCTTGGGCTCACTGTCTCCAACCTTGTTAGTAGCTCTGATGCGTAGTCTGTACTCCATTCCTTCGATGAGACCTGGAACTCTGTAAGCACATATCTTGATGAGATCCTTATTAATTCTGTCCCACTGGGCACTTCCTGATTTCTGAGCTTCAACCACGTAGCCAAGAATGGGACTGCCTCCATCTCTTGTGGGCTTGGTCCAGCAGATGTCAGCGTAGGACTTGCTCCAGTCCTTCAGTTTAGGGTTGCCAGGAGGTCCAGGTTTAGTGATGGCACGAGTAGCCTTGACAGGTTCAGAGGGGGGAGAAGGCCCACTGATGCCAGCAACATTCTCAGCAAATACTCTGAACTCATAGGTATTGCCTTCAAACAGACCAGAGACTCTGTATCTCAGGTCCAACACAGGAGTTTTGTTGACACGGATCCATTTTCCTGTCATTTCTCTGCGTTCAATCACATAGCCGCTGATGGGGCTGCCGCCATCGATCTCAGGCAGTGTCCATTCCACAGTAACGGCGTTCTCTGTGATATCAGAGCATTCAGGAGGGCCCGGTGGACCAGGAGGATCGAACATGTGCTTGGCAATAGTAGGAGGACTCTCAAGTCCAGCACCGATGCCAATCTTGTTCTCTGCACGGACACGGACAATGTATTCACGGCCCTTCTCCAACCTGGACACCTTGGCCTTGGTGCTGGTACCGCTGGAGCTGACAACAGACCAGGGCTCCCATGGCTTCTTCACGTCTTTCTTTTCCACCACATAGCTGCTGATTGGGCTCCCACCATCATCTTTGGGTGCCCTCCACTGGATCATCATGTAATCAGGGGTCACCTCCAAGATGTTGATGGGTCCAGTGGGTGGTCCAGGTAGATCCAACACTGTGACGTGAAGGGCGACGGTCTTGCTCCCTGCAGGGTTGGATACGGTAAGGATGTACTCTCCGGTGTCTCCTCTCTGGCACTGAGAGATGCTGAGTATAGTTGAGGCTCCAGCAGTCTCGATGTTGTGTCGGCCTTCAGATGCTATCTCCTTGTCGTCGCTCATCCACTTGGCAGTGGGGATGGGAATGCCAGTCATTTTGGCTGGTAGAACAATAGTACTGCCAGCTTTAACTGTGAGGCCCTCGATGAGCTTCACATCAACTTCAATAGCCGGTGGCACTGAAAGAGAACAAAAAATAACAGCAGTTTAGGAGGGGTTCCACGCCCTGCATGCGAACATCCACGGCAGTCCCAAGCATCACACGTCTTACATGTCTTTTCCTGGCAGGCAACTGGGACGCTGGTGTCAGGAGTGCTCACACCGATGGCGTTCTGAGCCTTGACCCTGAAGCGATAAGTCTTTCCCTCCTCCAGACCTGTGACGTGACTGTGGTTATTGCTCACAGTCTTGAAGGTTACCCAGTCAGTTTGACCATCTTGCTGGTGCTCAACAATGAACCCAGTAATTTCACTTCCCCCAGTGCGATCTGGCCACTCCCAAGCCAACCACACCTCTGTCTTGTCTGCATCAGTGTGGTGCAGGTTCTTGGGTGGGCCAGGAGCGTCTGAAAGGTTTTCACAGAAACAAGGTTAGCCTCTAATTTGAGATGAAATTAGGAATTCATCAACATAGCACGTTGCAGTTTTCACTCACAGAGGGGATCCAAGGCCTTGATGGGCGTCTTGCTGACAACAAACTCACTCCTTCCAAACTGGTTCTCAGCAGCCACCCTGAACAGGTACTGGATCCCTTCCATCAGGTACAAGGCCATCAGACTCAGCTTCTTATTGGCTGCAGCAACAGGCACCCACTGGTCTGAGGCAACATCCTTCTTTTGCACCACGTAGTGGGAGATGATGGCACCGCCGTTGTCCTCTGGAGCCTTCCATGTCAGGTAGGCAGATTCACTGGTCACTTCAGAGATCACCAAGTCTCTGGGAGGAGTAGGCTTGTCTGTCGAAGACAAAAGTTTGTTAGAGGAAACTTCACAAGTATTCTGAGTGTTTTTATTTGTGTTGATGGACATTTCCCTTACTCAACACAAGCACCGCAACAGTTGCTGACTTCTTTCCAGCAGCGTTCTCCACTGTCATTGTGTAGTTGCCAGAATCTGGACGGACACACTTGGGGATGAAGACTTTGGTGCCAGTTGCAGTAACAGCGACAGTGATGTGAGCAGGGACGTCTCCATCGTTCTTCTTCCAGCTGACTGTCGGTGTGGGCACACCCTTAATGGTGGCGCTCAGGGTTATATCGGTGCCCAACATGGCCAAGTGGTCACGAGCCATGTTGGCATCCAGCAGCAACTCTGGCTCCTCTGTGGAGGTAAAAAGGAAGATTTGAGCGGACATTTGAACCAGTTTGCCAGGATGTCAAACAGGATGTAAAACATCCGTCCAGCTTTACAGGAAAAGATTGTGAAGGACAAGAAAAGAAGGAAAAGCTGTTGTAGTTCTGCACGTTTCTGAAATCAACACGCTGCACATGACTAGAAGTAAAAAGCTGCACGAGAATCTGTATACGTCCTCATTGAAGAGACACAAACCCGATTTGAAAAACTAAGACTGGATTTTATTAGGCAGGAATGTTTGCCAACTTAAAGCCATTTTATGACCCGTAATAAAAAAAGTACTTTACCCACAGACAACTGACTGATTCACATTCAGGAAAAGAAAATAACAAAACAAAAAAAAAGAAACCCTTTAGTTAATATTTAATTGGAATCTGACACATGACGCTGAACCGATCCACTTACCGAGTCTGTCATGGACTTTGATGTTCTGTTTGACGTAGGCAGGGTCAGATTTGCCTGCTGCGTTTACAGTAAAGATCCTGAAGGTGTATTCCTCTCCATCAGACAGACCCGTCACCACATAGTGGAGGTCCGGACACTGCTCTGGGGTCTCGTTGGCCTGAACCCACTCTACGGCACCGGGCTTCTGGTACTCAACGATGTAGCCAAAGATCCGTCCCTTCCCATCATGGCGAGGCATCTGCCACTTCAGACTGACTGTGTCTTTGGTTTTATCGTAGGCCTCGGGGGTCACTGGAGGGCTGGGACACACTATGAGGGGAAAAGAAAGGACTGTCAGCTGTGGGTGGAAAAAATTTGGCCCTTTATCTCAACCTTTAGATATATGATGGACACATGTTTTATCAACAGATGTTCATGTTTGAGAGTAAAACTGGATGCTTAGACTGTACACACAGTGACACGTCAAATAATCAACACTTTTTTTTTACTGAAAACACAAAAAAAATGGTTTTGTCAACAGAAAAGATAGGAATGAGATAAAACTGGGGATATATGTTTTCATGAGCTTGTGTCGAACTGACCGATGGGATCTTTGGCGAGGATGGGCTTGGAGGGGACGCTGGGATCTCCAGTTCCCAGCTCATTCTCAGCCATTACCCTGAATTCATACTCGCAGCCCTCCACCAGGTCCTGGACTCGGAACTGAGTGGCTGGGTACAGCGGTTCTCTGGTGACCCTGGACCACCTCTTGGCAGTAGGCTCCTTCTTCTCTAGGATATAGTTGGTAATGGGTTTGCCTCCATCACGAGGCCGGGTCCACAGCACCAGAGCATTGGTACCGTACACCTCTCTGACTGTCGGCATCTCAGGGGCCTCAGGGACTCCTTCATGGAGGGGAAAAAATATTTCTTTCTTAGAATACCTTTAAAAGAGCGTCATTTTTCCAACTGGATCAAAAATTATGAGCATGAAGTTTATAATTCCATAATCTTTGACTCAGATCACAGGAGAATGGATGAATATAAAATAACTATGATCTGGGATGATTCGTCATGGATAAAGGGAATTTGTTCTTAGTTATCTTATCTCCTGTTTTATTTTGTAGAGTTCCTCCACCTGTGTATTATGTTCCTTTACTCCTTGGTCTCCACAAACCTGTTTTCATTTGCTAATTTGCTTCGTCCTTTATGCATCTATGGCCCCTGCTGTCTTCCATGTGCCATGCTACCCCTTTGCTCATTGCCTCAGTTTCTTTGTCAGCTCGTTTCTTGTCAGCTTTTCTTTACGTATTTCATTATCCTGCCAAAGCAGCACCTTTAGCTCTGGATAAATAAATCATCCATTCTCTCGTCCATCTACTTCCAGCCTAGTCCTGGATTTGGGTCCTTCCTCAAACTACAAACCCTGACAACATTAATAACTAAATTGTCTATCTGTTCCTTTAAGATTAGACTAAATGGCTGAACGGAGATGTTACTAAAATCAGGGGAGCTGAAATATGAGCAAAATGTGTGTTGATGTGTTGGGAAGACATACTGAAGAGGTCTTTAGCCTTCATCTCTTCTGATTCCAGAGGGTCACTGATGCCGTACATGTTCTCAGCAGAGATCCTCATGATGTACTCTTTGCCCTCTGTCAGCTTGGGGATCTAAGAAACAGACAAGAGGTTTAATTTCTGCCCAGACGTGTTCTGCTTTGGAAACCAGAAGACCTCTGGACAACATGACGGTGGTCGGGCCAGTCTACCTTGCATATGGTTTTGGTTGTGGCAGATGTCACTGTGGTCCAGAGGTCTCTGTTGATGTCTCTCTTCTCAATGATATAGTTGGAGACGTCGACGCCACCGCTGTCCAGAGGTGGCTTCCAGGAGATCACCATGTACTCCCTGTGTACCTCCTCAAACACCACTGGACCAACAGGAGGAGTCGGACGATCTGCAGGAAGAGCAGACGTTGGGATGAGAAACTGCTGCTCCACGCTCTGGATTTAGAACCTTTCTGTTCAACCACATATCATATTACCAACAACTGTGACGTTGCAGACTCCCTTCCTGGACCCGGTGCTGTTCTCCACCACCACCACGTATCTGCCGCTGTGCTCCCGCTGACCCTTCATTAGGGCCAGCGACATGGTGGTGAGCGTGTTCTTGAACATGATGTGTTTGTCGGCTCTCAGCTCCTCGTCATCTCGGTACCAGACTATAGCCGGGGGAGGTTTGCCGGTATAGCGGCCCTGCAGCAGACAGCTCTCTCCCACACGAATGATGATCTTATCACGGAAGTCCAGCTCAATGGTTGGCGGCTCTGTAAGGATGAAGATGGAATGATGGATTGCAGTGAGGATCCTCTGTGTTTAGCTGTTTATTGGCAAAATGAACAACTGTAAACCTTTAACATATTCAGATTTATGTATGCTATATGGGCTTATTTGGTCTTCACATGTCGGCAGTCTACATGTCAAAGTGTTGGACGAAGTGCTTCGAAGCATCAGTAAATGAATGATGCAAGTATGCAGCTGCTAAATGTTTATTAATCTATCTTTCCCCCCCAATTGTTTTTTTTTACAGGAGAGAAAATTGTGTGTGTGTGTGTGTGTGTGTGTGAAGTGGAGGCAAATCTCAAAACTTTAAAAGTTTAAAAGGTGTAGAAAATAAAATGCATCAAAGAAATGAAAACGTCCTTAAGATGGCTGCCAAAGAAGACTTTGCTCTAGAGATTAATTTTTTGAACCTGCTGATTAAAACTCACCCAGCTCGTCCTTGCAGGTGATTGGTTTGGTGCAGAAGGATGGTTTGCCGGGTCCGACCTCATTGGCGGCGATCACCCTGAATTCGTAGGTGTCGCCCTCCCTCAGGCCGTCGTAGGTGAACTTCCTCTCCATCAGCTTCTCCTTGGTCAGCCTGGTAAACTTGTCTTTGCCAATCATACGAGCCTCCAGGATGTACATGGTGATCTCAGAGCCTCCGTCATGTTTGGGTGCTTTCCAATTGACACTGATCAAATCCTTGGCAACCTTGGTGACTTCCAGTTCCTCGGGGCGGTCCGGTACATCTAAAGGAAACAAATATATGACTGGTTGGGAACTTGGAAAGAGAAATGGTTTCCATAGTAGCAGAGAGCTTCGGTATCACGGAGTATTAGGGCCACACTAAGAAAAAAAAATTCTAATGGTTTCTATTTTTTCCTACCCCCTCCTGACATAGAAAATAAAGTGGAAATGTCAAGATCAAAGTTGAAATGTTGAGAATAAAGTTTAAATAAAAACATGGATGACCCTGAACTTTTTGCTTTTAAATTCTGACAAGACAGAAGTTGCTGTCTTTGGACCAGAAGTTCTTAAACAGAAACTGATTAGTCAATCACTTCATCTGGATGGCATTAAATTAGCCCCCAGTAATAACGTAAAGAACCTTGGCGTTATTTTTTACCAGGACTTGACATTTAAATCCATTACCATTAAAAGCCTTCAGTTGATCCAAAATGCGACAGCAAGAGTTCTGATGAATATTAAAAAGAGAGACCACATT
>JAPMNP010631212.1:0-13522 GCA_029874935.1 Atherina boyeri
GAGCTATGACGATTACCAAATCGCGTCGTCTGAAATCCCGATTTCGATTTAAAAACGATATATCTTTCAGCCCTACATCACACTCTAACAGTATCTGTTCTCAATCCCAAATCTAGCTGAAGCAGCCCCCATTTGTCAATCCCGTATCCGATAAATATTGGGGTGGCAGCCCGACATTTATCATATTTCGCTTTTGATTCATGAGATACTGCTGATAAAACATTCTTCTTAGTGACACTTTTTAGTGAGCTTCGAGTGGTGCTTGGGCGTTTAGCAATACCGGAAGAATCCGTTTCCACAGTTGAAACAACCATGACCATCTTCTTCCTGTTTTGAAGCTGTCGAGAACGCACGAGCAGCGTCGATTGAAGTCACATCCGTAGGACAGCGCGGGAAATCCGGCCACCGAACTGCAGCATATTTTGCTGCACACAGCATGTTCAAGAAAATGAAACTATACGTTGGTGGGCTCGTTCCTTTTGGTTTATAACGCTTCATCACCCAATAGCATTAAAAAACTGGACATGCGTGTTTTTTTTTTTTAAATCCTGCCCCATGTTGCTTTAAAGTTATTGAGTTATTATTTATCTAAATGGTACCAGCCCAGTCGTCAAAATAAATTATTGCCCTTTTTATTTCTTGAAATGAGATATTTCTCGACAGCTGTGGAGATCTGTGTACGGAATATGATTTATAAAAATGGAACCCATCCAGCAATCCAATAGAATAATATTTACATTTTACACAGTATTCTAACTCAAGTCAAGATACTTTTCTAACCTTGATCACATTGTTTACAACATGTAAAACAGCAAAAAAACAAAAAAAAAAAAACAATGACTAAAAGCCCAATGAGACAGTAATTGAACCCAGCAGGATATTTCCAAGTGAAATTGCTCAAAAACATCAATGCTGGGACAAGATTTAAACTTGTTGCAGCTTGATAGTCATGTGTTGCTCCATTAAATGCAAACCCGTAAACTCAATGACAGTTCCTTTCTTAATGTACAGTAGTCATTTCCCACCTCTGATAGCATACAAAAACGAAACAACCAAAAAGTGGTGGACATATCTCACCATGAATGTCTAAATTAAGTTTTTTCCGACCATTTCACATTTTGCTTTGGGACTTGTTGCTGTGTGGGATTTTTTTTTTGTAAATTGAAGTCTCAGAACCATAACTGCAGCCTTTGAGGCATGCTACAACAGTTTTCAGGAACACTTCCAACTGGATATGCCTTATGGGTTACAAGACCGGTTTAAAATTGGCATAATTTAGAATACAGCACTTATGTTTGTTCATGTCATTGGTTGCCATAGTTACAGCAAGTGCCATCTAATTCCAAAGTCGCCCTCGCTGAGGAGCGGCTTGTAACTGAACGCTTCTCTGCAGCTTTTCCGTCTTGTTCCACATGAGTGTGATAAAGTTTAAGGATTAATCAGTGTGATGCACGAAGGGCCTCAGATTATCATCCACACAAGAAGATACAGCACTTCTGTTTCAGCACAGACTACATGAATATCTTTTCACAAACTGAAAGAAAACTAGAACTGCTTTTGAATATAAATATAACTTCGTCCAAAACTTTCTTTTTTTCATCTTTTGCAGGTGAAAGGTAAAAGGCTATCAGCTATCCAAAGAGATTACACCATTAACTCTACTAATACCATATAAAGACTTATCATTCAGTTTTAATGGCTTTGTGTTTTTCTCTCCTATCTTTTAATCCCACCTCATCATCTTCTCCATCTTCCTCTCACTTCCCAAAACCAGAAATGAGATTATCAAACTGATTTACTATTAAATAAGTAAATGTTTTCTTAGTTTTAATCTTAGGATGTTGACGTTGATTCTCGTAAGAGTATTTGATCAAGCTCTAACCTGCTATCAGATCTTCAGCTTGCGTGTCAGTGATGGTGAATCAAGGTAGAATTAAAGGCTTGAGGCGTAAAAGGATTGTATCTGTGGTTTATGCTGATGACTTAGTACTGGAACTTCTCCAAGTGTGAGGTGGTTTGTTTACCCAGGTGAAAAAATTCAATATCCATATAAAATTCCCATATACTATACTACAGTATATCATTCAATTTCTATAAACTAAGTACAGATGCAACATTTGTACTTGCTTTTTTTGGTATAGGAATGCAAATCTTGCAGAAGCAGATTGTTTCATGGTAAGGAGTGAAGTTAGAGTTATGAGGTGCACGTAAGAACTGACTACTTGCCAATATTGGGATCTCTGCTGTGAAATCCATGGATTTGTTTGAGACTTGCATGTTATCTCTTATCCATTTGATCTATTTTACTATTTCATTATCTTCAAGATTACTTTGGTTTCACGTATTGTACTTCTTCACTGCCAGGCCCATTGAACCTAGAAAGTCAGAGTCAGGGTCATGGTCATTTTCTTTTCATTTCTTGACTTACTGTAAGAGACCAAAAATAAGAAGGGATGCTTTCTTATACTCATCCGTCGCCTGGGCCTGATGCCAACTTTGATTTCTGTTTCTACTGCCTGCAAATGCAGCTTGTCTCGCTCAGCAAAGTGAAAGTTTAGCTAAGTATATTACAGAATTTAGCCAGACTCACATTTACTCAGAGCTTTGAGGAAAGTATGCAAGAAAAGCTAAAGCTGTTCACGGCTGGGCTTTGAGTTAAATTCTAACAGCAGTGTGCATAACATACTGTACAACCATACTGATGAAACCAGAGCTGTCTGAAATTTCTCAGCTACAACTCCTCAAACTTAAAAGCAGGTGAAAAGAAACACATGGTAAATGTTACATCCATTTTGATTATTCTCACATTTATTCCTGACTGAAATGGTGTTTCATTTCATTAGATTCTCACAATGAAACATGTGATCAGTGTAGTCAAGGGTATGAATACACTAAGTTATTTCATATAACTCAGTTCCCAAGACAACTTGCTCTACCCAAAACAGCCTACTTTGATGTAATGAAGTACTAACAGTTTGGAAGTATTTCTCCAGTGATGATACAAATTCACCTCTTTACTGAATAACCAATATTTACAAGTTGCATTTTTTTTATTTTTAGTAATGCAGTCTGGTTCTGGTACAATGACTTATGGGGGGGTTAGGGGATTCTCAAAGTTATCAAGCTTGATACAAAAAGAATTGCTAATATTTATACAAACTTAGATAGCAATCCATTCCGTTTGTACCTGCAAAAACTGTCACTCAGTGGCTTCTGCAGGTACAAACCTTTAAGGGGAATATTTCGATGTACATTCTGCTCATGCTGTCAATGTTTAAAAGGCTTCAGTGCCTCTTGAGAGAGGAGTCAGTGTCTTAGCGTCTGAAGCTAATTGTGGGATTTTAAGAGTTAGATTCTGTTTGTTTTATTGGACCATTTATCATATAGACAGATTTCTGGCCAGAGAACGTCCATGGAATTATCATCAAAAATAAAATGTCTGGTTCACTACAAATAAAGAATGCCAGTTAAGAGTTAGCCAATATTCATGGTAAATTAATGGGAGTCATGTGACGTGGGGCATTTTAGATGTGCCGGACGACAAAGCTTCAAAACCTTCCATTCCAGTTTCACCTAGTTTTGTGACTATATCCAGGGCACAGTGCCATCTGAATATCAGATGAAAAACAAATTTCTTTGTGAACAATTATCCATTTAAGCGTGCTCAGAAGCCCATGGCGAGTTTCCTGTAAACATGTTTTATAACTTCCAACTTTAGAGAGAAAGTCACTGTATGAACAACTGTATGATCACCAAAACAATCCTACTATCATCCAAAAACACAACAGGCTGGTGATAGACAAGAGTTGACAATTTCCTGTCCAGAATCCAAGGGCTCAGAATCTCTACTCTCAAACAATTGTAGTTGAATAATAGGAATCTCCTGACAGTTGTCTAAGGCTTTAGATGTTTCTTCTTCTCCAAAAATGTTCATTTAATGTACAACATGCACTTACTTATGAAGGTATTCATCATGCTCGGAATCAGAGTCAGTATTTTGGTGAATACCGCAAATAATGGAATTCATCTGTGGGTTGCTAAAATGCTCTGATCTTTTTGGCAAAAGGGAAATTATCTAGAAGTTTTTCAGGCTTCTGCTTCTTTTCAGCCACATTCACATGAAATCATTGTCTCTATAAAGCAATGTTTTTAAGATAGGATTTACATCCAGGTTACTTTCAGGCAATAACTTGACACCACTTTTCTACAGTAAAACGCATGAACCAATAATTTTTCTTGATTAAGATAAATAATTGAACTAATTGGGCGTGATAAATCACTTTTGGTTGGGGCTAAAATATATTATCTTATACTACATACAGCCACGTTAATGGATGTCTTACAACCACTCAAGGTTGCATACTACTGAGAAGTAATGATGGCTGAAATGAAAAAAAAATCAAAACAAAAACAACTCATGGGGTTGTTTTGGGAGTAGGACAGCCTCAAAAAGCATTTACTGTAGATGCCAATGTCATTGTATAAAAAAGGTGCATTTTCTCTAGTAATAACAATACAGCTGGAATAATAGCAAAAAAAGATTAGCCACTACAAGCTAAAACTGCAACAACAAGGAGAGTCATTTGGGAGTCGATCCAAGGTATCAATATCTCTGAATAGAGCTGGGACACCCATCACTAAAATTCTCCTCCTCCAACATCTGTTTATGGCATACATCGACTCATTTGCCAGCTCTGACGCATGGCAAATTATGAAAATGACCGCACTTACACAGATGGGCTTAAATTTTAATTTTTTAACTTCACAAAGTCTATTTTACTTGCCTTAAAATACACTTTGTGAGAGGGGACTATTTTAAGGCAAGTCTTGATGCCTTAAGATTACGTGTTAATTATTCATGAGATGATCCAGGTGAGCTCCAGTATAAATGTTGGCACCTAATTTCATAGTTTACTGTCACATCTGGGAAGAATCTTTAATGTATGTTATGGCATGCATGTGTTATTTGTTCAACTCCTGATGACGGTTTCTCTGGACTTGTTATCATGGTTATTTTTTTCTAGTTAACCTGTCATACATAAATAAACAAAGTTATCTCATGATAACGACATGAATTATACAACATAGATTATATTACACCTCCATTGGTAAGGCCAAGGGGTCAGGGACAGGGGTCCTTGTGTAGTGTTACAGACAGCATTCTCAAGTTATTTTGTATATATTTGTTTATGGAACATGTAGAGAAATTTAAGACAGGGAACAAAAACAAACAATCCCATTATACTTTGAGAGTGTCAGCATCATAAACTACACTGATTACTTTTATGGCAGTGATTATGGCAGCAGGAGGGGACATTAATTTGTCTTGGTAAATGCTGTTTTTACCAAATAGGTGCTTAACACACAAACATACAGTATGTTCATGAGCACACTTTTGGATGTAACATTAAGTGAAAATTCAAAGGTAATATGAATTTCGAGCAATTAATGTCAAATGGTCAATATGTGATTTTTCTGCACAATCTAAAGTATGAGTATATGAAAAAATCCAAATGTGGTATTAAACTTACAAAGTTTTATTTTCATCACATATTAACGATATAATGTAAATTCATCACTTTACTGTGTGGTTTTGGCCGTGTGGCTGCGTGTTTGTGTTTACTTATTGTGCCACCAAATACAGCATTTTCTAAGGTTATAAACCCTTCCCTATGGAAGATTCACCATTGATATATGATGTCATATATAGCTTTGTATGAAAAGACATACTTTCATAAAAAAGTATTTTTCTTTTCTGTTTTTACTAATTGTGTTAATATGCATTCAGTTGATTGTCATCTCTGAATGCATATTATCAGTTTTATCTCACTGAAACATGTACAGCTCTTTGGGCAGTGTGAACTGTATTTTAAATGTGCTTTATAAATAAACTTTGACCTTGACCTTGACCTTGTTATCTCTGTTTTGATGGTAGCAATGAAAACACAATAAAATTGTACTGTTCAGAAGAAGGGTAAATAAGGCTATCAGCAAAATTAGGAGGGAATGTAGCTTAGTTGCAGTGTGTCAAAGAGGAAGAACTAGCAACTAGCAAATGTAGAGAATTCTATACATTTCTAGCAACAGGGATATATAATGTTTCCTACAGTATATAGAAATTTATCAGTGTAATTGATAATAAGATGTATTATATTGTCAACAAAGCCAATATTTATGCTAAGCTAACGAGCTGCTGGCTAAGGCTTCAAGGTTAGCATACAGAGTGTGGTGCCTTCTTGTCAAGAAAAGCATCAGCATTTCAACAAATAACTTTTTCTTAAAGATGAGGAACATATTGGCTTACAACCATGGTAAAAGAACTGACAACACTCCCAACATGATTATGAAGTCATAGTGAAAGTGGAGGAGTGTGGGTGTAGTTGATTCTGTTAGCATGAATGAAAGTTAACTTTCTATGAGGAAATAAACTCTGAAATACTTCTCATTAGCTGCTCCCTGCATCATTGTTATAATTGAAAATAAATTGTGAATCACTGCAGTTTTTTTTTCTTAAAGGATTTTGGGCTCTAGTGGCCTTTATATGACAGTTGCTTTGACAGGAAAGGGGTCAGAGAGAGCAGGGAATGACATGCAGCCAAAGGGTCCCAGGCTGGGAATTGAACCTGGGACGCTGCAAGCGAGGATCTATAGCCTCTGCACATGGGGTGGGCGCCCAACCCACTGTACCACACACCACCCCTACTGCAGTTTTTTAAATGGGTAGAGTTTATTTTCTCTTTCTCTCTCTGAAATTATAAGCCACATCTAGAAAATATGATGATAGTACAAAATTTAAAGTGAAGATTTGTCCTTTTCGATAAACCAAATAAAGCAATTTATTATGATTTTATTGTGATTTGTTCTGTTTGTCAGTGCACTTTACTTACCTAACAATATAGATATTCTATACAATAATTGAGTAATAGAGTGTGTTTAAATGTGAAGCATGGTGTGTATTTCTTATACGGGTAAGATCATTCTGCTGATGCAAGGAGGCAAAATGGAAACTGTCTCCCTGACAAAACTCTTATTGAGTATTGTAATTGCTGTTATTGTTTTTTTTTTTTTTCCTCCATGACGTTGGGTGTGTTTATGTCGAAACACACCAACTGCATCCTGGAAAGAAAAGGTTTCACCCTTGCCAGTTTCCTTAAGTGGTGAAAGCTTGACTTGCCTGTGGTGTTGATTTGGCTGTCCAGTTTGAAATCACTGTCCAGTCTAAAACCAAGATTTAAAACTGTGGGCTTAACATACATGGCTAGAGGACCCAGCTCAACAGGAGGGGGCTCATACAGTATGAGCCACCAGGTCCAAACATTATTACCTCTGTTTTCTTTTTGTCAAAATTGAAAAAGTTTAAGGCCATCCATGCTTTAATATTCTCAAGACACGCTAAAAGAGGTTTAACTGAACAGGTGTTGTTTCGCTTCAGAGGTACATAAATGTAGCCTGACGCAGCCATACTCAATTCAAGTCAGATTGTGAGTCTGATACCGCTCCATTGAGCTGTGATTATGGGGCGTGTTTCTATCAAACCAGGAAAAAAAATACCTCTGCACCTATAACCAATCAGAGCAACGGCGCGTTACTGTTGCTCACCTGTCCATCATTGTAAGCCTGATTTGATTGGTCCAAACAGCTTTTATTCGGGCATAATTGCTCTTCAACGGAGCGATGCCAGACCGAACTTCCATACCTCAAATGTTGTGGGTGGGACTAAGTTCGGCTGGCACCCAGGCTAACATAAATGTGGCAGTCATCTGCATGACAATGGAAAGAGATGCCATGTTTCCTAAGAATAGACCCAAGAGGAAGCAGATATAATGAAAAAAGCACGGCACCTAAAATTGAACCCTGGGGGACGCCACATGACAGCAGAGCAGGGAGGGATTCAAACTCAGCCATTTTAACAGAAAATGTTCTGTCAGTCAGATAGGATCTAAACCAATCCAGGACAGTGACACGGATGCCTACTTTGTGTTGTAAGTGTGAGATTAAAATACTGTGGTCTACAGTATCAAAAGCAGCAGCTCTTAAATTACAATGGGACACAGATTTGGATGTGACAGCCCACAACGGTGTGAAGATAGGTGTCTGAGCTTTTCTGTGCATTGTACATTGCATGTGAGGTGAAATCTATGAAATATTAAATAGTTAATGAGTTGTAGGTTGGCATTTTTTGCCAAAAAGAAGACAATGTTAAAGATTTGGATCCAGAAACTGGCAAGTGGAGTACCTGATAAATCTAATTCACTTTTAGAGTATTTGTAAAGTTAATGTTTTATTGGATTATCCAATATTTCTTCAAATGTTTTGTGAATATTTTGCTAATTAGCTGTAGATTGTTTGAGGGTTTAATCTTGACTGAATTCATAATTTGAGCTAAAGATATTCAAATAAGTATTTATTATTAATGCATACCTTCTGTACCAGTGGTAAAATTAAGCAGTTATTATTTTTGGTCCATTTATATATGCACTGAGACTGAATATTGTGGTTCTATTCCTCCTTTAGTCTTCCGTTTCTATAAAGTCGACCATTAAGTTCCCAGGGATTTTTTTTCTAGTAGAATTTGGAGATGACTGAGTTTACAGATTTAAACCAGGTGAGGTTGGGGTGTGTCTGAATCATTGCAAACAGTTTTGTTTAGGGACTGTTGACATTTTGATTACTAAAATCCAGGGCATGTTTTTAATTTGGTTTCGGAGAATTTAACATTTTATGATCATGAAACCCTAACAGGCAAATAAAGAAAAATGTAGAATGAATGGGAGGACAAACTCAAACAAAGAGCTCGGGAAAAAAAGCTTTATTTAAAAAATGAAAAGAGAAAATTGTGCCAGTTTTACCAAATCAGTAAGATAAAGTGTGATTTTCTAAAGATGTAAGTTAAGTACATGTTTTCATTAGGATGGTAAAACAGCCAATGGGGAGTGAATTCCTGAGTGGATAAGGAACTTATAATGTCAACAATTTCTTTTAAAGAGCTAGCAGGCAAAACGTCAAAAGGACACAATAAATTTGGCAATTTTCTTTAAAGCTGCTCAGACAGTCTCTAACTTATCTAGTTCATGGTATTTTGGAGAAGTAAAGTATATACAAGTTCCAACATGTTAGTTCACATAGCATATGCTCATTATGTTTAGTCAAAGACTAACACACACATTCAACACTGCTGTCATTTACATTGTTATTATTTCATGCTGATATAACGTGTTTTGGTTTTCCCCAAATGTGGTACTGTATGTAATGTCCAGCCATCTCTACTATGGTCTCATCTATCCAAAGGACAGAGATCTGGTGGTTGTTTCAGATTCAACTTTGTAAACCCAAACTTTTGCTGCAATGTTCTTTTTTTTAGAGAAAATTTTCTTTCACCTTGTAGTCCTTCAAAACAAGCTATAGCTTGTCTTTTTCTAATTGTACTGTCATGGAATTTGACATGTAACATGCTAACTGAGGCCTGCTGAGATGTAGCTTTTGGATTTTCTTTTTTCAGTTTCTCTGAGCAATCTGAACTCACGGTGAACTTTTTGAGGTGTCTCTTCCAGTAAAGTCTGACAACTAATATTTTTCACTTGCAAAAAATCTATATCCTTGTAGGATAATGGACTGCAAATATTTTAGGAATAAACCCATGATCCTTCCCAGAATGATGGGCAGCAACAATAGCTCGTTCAAGATTACTGCTGTCGTTTTTCCACCTTGGCATTGTGTTAACACCACACACTTTAAACCTCCAGACCAGCAATATCTGGCTGCCACTTAACCTCTTAAGAAAGTTAAGTAGCATAGTGTGTACATCCTTTGTCACGGAATGGTTGATTATGTAGTTCTGTTTTCAGATTCAGAGGTGTCCTTTGATTCTGATCGAAAAAGCAAATATCAACCAGTACTGTTGCATCTTTTAAAAGTGTCTCTATTTCTGTCTTTGCAGATCTTACAGGTGAATCTAGTGATGTCCATCCTGCTGTATGTGATGGTCCTTGTGTACCTGTATGGTATCCAGGGAACCAACATGGACAGCAGTCACCAGGGACAACAGCAGCAGCCGAGTCCCGACCCTTTAAACTCTCTCATAATCCAGCTGCTTCAGGCGGACCTGACAAGAGGGAAGATCAGGGGGAACCAGAGCCAGCACGGAAAAAGCAGGGACACAAAACCGCAGGACACACTGCTTCCTCTCCTGAGCTTTCCTTTGGAGGAGCAGGTTGATACAGAGCAGTGGGGGGCAGGGGGTCGCAGTGGAGGGAGCAGTGACGGCATGGTCGACCAACAGGGAGTGCAGTTGAACTTGGACCTCCTTCGGAAGCACAAGCGGTACAATTCACCTCGGGTGCTGCTGAGCGACCGGCCACCACTGCAGCCACCGCCTCTGTACCTCACAGATGATTTTGTGAGCAGTGGAGCAGATGGAGGGTCAGCTGGAAACAAGACACGAAAGAGACGGTATGCTGAACACAGGAGCTACCGAGGGGAGTATTCTGTTTGCGACAGCGAGAGTCAGTGGGTGACAGATAAAACCCAAGCTGTGGACATTAAGGGGCAATCTGTGACGGTTGTGCCCAAATTTAAAGGCCCTATCATGCAGGACCTCAAACAATACTTTTATGAGACACGCTGTCGGACCCCTAGGCCTTTCAAAGGAGGCTGCAGGGGCATTGACGAGAAGAACTGGAACTCACAGTGCAAGACAGCGCAGACATTTGTCCGAGCACTAATACAAGTTCACAATTCTATGACCTGGGGGTGGATACGCATTAACACTTCCTGTGTCTGTGCACTGTCAAGAAAACGCCGTAGGACGTAACCAAAACAACAGGAGCCTTTTCTGGGGACTACCTGTTTGGAATTCTACTTCCTGTATTGGAATTAATTTCTTGTTCACGGTGCTCCCCACCACAGGATTATGTATCATGGTGGTACACAGCAATATTCTGCTGAAGAAATCATGGGTCCATTTAAATGATATTTAACATTTATGTGCTGCAAGCTGGTTCAGCACTGCTGTTTTGGATGAACTTCTGTGAGAAGAAGAAGAGGTGTGGATGTGTGAGGCAGAACTGTATATATAAGTTATTTAAATTATATGAAATGCATGTAGTTTATACATGTTTATCTATCTAAATATGATGTATGAATATATTTGTGTTATTTATTGAAAGAAATCTTCAAAAGCAAAAAATGTTTAAAAAAAATAAGAAAAAGTAAAAAGGAATGAAACAAGCTATGAACTTGCTTTGAGACTATAATACAGACTTGGGCTGCAAAGGTGCTTCACAGTGAGACTTCATATGTGCCTTGACTGGTGTTGCTGCAGAGCAGAGAGATAGGACATGGTAACAACAGTTGCCGTCAATGTTTTGGCAGTGAACTTGAAAAGTGACAGAGCTGCAGGGACCAATTGATATGGAGCCTAAATTCTAATGGCTGTAAAACCAAAATGCAGATATGAGTTTTGTTAACATACTGTATAGATTTCCACTGTCCTCACTGATGGCACTACATTTATGATGTCATGCACAGCAAGTCCATTTATCACATTGGGAGACAGTTTTGACAAATCAAAATTGAAATTCTCATGGAAACTCCTGCTAATGACTGCTGGAGATTAAAGGACATGCAGTTTCTTGGTTTTCCACTCACCATGGGGTCCATGTTCATCAAGTTTAATTGTCACCTGGTATCATGAGCTGTTTTTGTTTCTTCCTTTTAATAAAAAAAACATTTTTTTTCAGGTTGGATACATTTCATTAACAAATTCCCATTTAGAGCTATTATGGTGCCAAAGATAATATTACATTTGTTTGCCCATAATGCATTTCTTTAACGGATAATGCAACCCATCTTAAAAATCTGTTTTGATCGGCTCACTTTGTAGACCAAATTATACTTTTATAAAAGGGGAGTATACAGCATTTACAATCATATTTCTGCTGTTGCGTGGAAAACAAAAGAAAAACTTTGTTACCTTGTTTTAGATCGGTAGCCTCTGGATTTACACTAGACAGTCAGAAATCCCTTTTAAAAAAGTTTAGAGGAAACAGTTTGAGGTTGAATAATATAATCAGTTACAGTAAGGATTGTACAATTCTGTGTTTGTAATAGTATCAGCAAATCCCACTGAATGACCCAACACATTCTCATTTCCATCTTGGCACATGCTGACACATGGTCTGGCCTTTTTCTTCAGTTTTCAATGCTTGCAGTACTCCGTTTCTCGCTCTCCGTCATTTCCTGATGTATTATGGCAACAAAAAAAAAATAAGCATGAACATCACATACAAGCTGTCAAGGATGGTGGTGAATGGGTGATGATTCAGCTTGATTTGTAGCCACGGGATGTGGGCACTTTGTGACAATGAACTCTTCTGTATACCAAAGTGTTCTAAATATGAGTTCATCTGTCTCAGAACTCCACTTTGGGTTAAACTGGGTCATGCAACAGGACAATGAATCCAACAAAACCAACTTGTCAACAAGAGAATTACTTGAAAAGAAAACAAGTGATGTGTTACAGTGGCCTTGTCAAAAATTAGACCTAGAAATTATTTATATGCTGGGGAAAGATCTCAGCCATGCAGAAATGAAAGCTTGCAAACCTCAGAAACCTGAAACAATGTTGAAAAGCAGCGCAGCATTCTCATTGTCAATTGGTAACATACTGCTGCACGATCAAGCCCTTCACATAAGTTTTTAATGTGCCGAGTTCCACTTACAGTAACCATCATTTTCCGACATAAGGGGAACTGCTCTACTGCTGCATGTTGCCATTTATATTGAATGAAGCGGCTGGAGTTTCAGTCCAGCTTGGCTCCATCTGCTGCATGTCCTCACTGAAAAAGTCTTTAAAAATTATGATAATGAATAAAACCTATTAGTGACAGCTCAGAAAACACCAATTCAACTCAACAAAGCTTTGGTCATGTTGAAGTTTTCAAGCATTTAAACCGCAGGTCTTTACGGAACAGTAAAATAAAACAGTGAAAAAATAGCAACACTCATAAAGACTCTTTGCAGTAGCTCTGAAAAATCAACAATAATAAGGACACAAATCTAAACACATGAGCATGAAAAGGTAAATAAATTAAGTAGAAAGCGGTTTAGCTTGGTAATAAAACCCGAAAGGGATTTTGAATCAGTGACCCAAACTGGGAATTGGTATTACTGTACAGTGGAGGAGCTTGAAAACTACAGGTTCCACTTCCTACTCTGGTCTTGGAAATTATGAAACTGACAAGCAGGCTGACAGCAAAAAGTCCTTGTAGGAGGATATGGAACAATGAGAACTTTAAGACGATATGGATCTAGACTATTGAGGGTTTTGTTTGTGATAAGAAGAATGTTAAATTCATATTATAAATTTAACCGGTATATTGTTGAGTGACTGAGATAGGAGAACTGTTATGGACTTGATTGTTGGACATTGTGGGACATTTAGATATAAAGTAAAATTTATTCTATTGCTTAAAACTTCATCAACCTTTTTCAATGTTAGCATGCTCTTTTAGTGTTGCATTTC
>JAPMNP010631217.1:0-11427 GCA_029874935.1 Atherina boyeri
CCCTTTCGAGAAAATCAAATTTAAACAAGATAGTAGAAATTAGAGGTAAAATAATTAAAGTGTAGTCCGCTACATTTATTTAATTTTTGTATGAATCGGCCTATCAGCAGCAAAGTTGAATAAAAGATGGATTTTTCATTTAAGTACCTTCTTTCTAATGTTTATAATCATTTGCCACATAATTAAAGCAACCTCATGCTAAATCTAAGAAAAGAATTAAGTAATAATTATCCGAATAGACGACTAATCGTTTCAATAGTCGGTGACTTGTTGACTTTTAAAATAGTCGTTAGTTGCAGCCCTGCTGGGAGCAGAGAAAGGATGCATCCAGCACGGAGGAGGATGTAATGCAGCTCAGTGATGGACAGGGACTGTCCCACCTGTCTCCTGTATTATGTCATTGACCGAAACCACCTGTAGTCAGTAGTTAATAGTAATTAAAATCACAGTAGAACTCTGACAAGATCTTCTCCAGGAAGCACAATCTGATCAGAAATGATGTCAGCGTTAAGATCAGCTGATCGTCTGATGACCTCACAGCGGAGCGCAAGCTTGATATATTATCTAATAATGTCAGATGAATTATGATCAGTTCTCACCTGCCTTTCACAGGTGTCTTTTGTAAGTTTTGAACCCAATTTAGCTACGCGTCTGTTTTTTTTGGTCAGATTGTTTTCCAAAAACGAATCAAGTGATTATCATTTGGACCAAATAAAGAACGCAGCTGCTGAGATCCCTGTGACACCTGCAGAAATGATGCAGTTTCCCTTTTCCCCGGTCTACCATTAGATTTAGTACGTATGCATAATCGGAGTTGTTCTTATATTTAGGAACATCTCTAAGGCCATATCCACACTTGTCTGGATAATGCCTTATATGTAGAATTATTTAGTCTACACCCCCCTATCGTCCACACTAACTCGGTGCTGTTTTAGGTCTGTGGCCGGATAATTATTAGCCGGGTAAGAGGGCTGTCTTATTCTTATTTCAACGGCTAAATGAGCAGGTCTGCTCAGCTTCCCCGGATAATGAAAGGAAGTGACGTCAATGAAATGCTGCATCCCAGGTTGACGACAACTTACTTTGAGTAACAAGTCGACCTCGTCGTCGGTCCACGCCAAAAACTCTCTTCCTCTGAGCAGCCATTGTTCTCTTCAGTTAACGGGACAAGCAGATATTATGAACTATGCTTTAGAACTTCTTGTTTATATTATGAAGGCGTCGGCAGTGACGTAGATTATACGCGTCGATCTGTGTTTGGCGCGTCTTTTCCCATGGTATGGGATGGCGCAATCATGGAACCTTAAACAGGGCGTCAATGCTCATGTTGAGTGGATAACATTAGGCATCTAACTCCCCATATAACCTTATCGGCTTAGTGTGGACATGGCCTAAGTCTAAGTACAAGATGGTAAATTCCATACTTTGCGCAAAATGTTCTCATACACAAAATACACACCAATCTGATAAATGAGGGCCCTGGTCTATACTGTAAACACCAGAATAGACTTGGTGGGTTAATTGTAAAAAGCAGCAAATAAAACTTCTGATTTGGAAACAATTACGTGCGTGTTATTTTCTGTGGCTCTAAGTTTGGCTGTGGCAGAGTCCCAGAAAATGATGCGCACAACTGAAGCACATCAGAGGAATTAAAGACTCCTGAAAGACAAATCAAGACAGAGCAGCAGGATCTCCTTTAGCGGTCCCCCGAGGCTCAATTATGTTACTGGCAAGTGTTTTCAGCCTCAGTGTAAGAGAAAGTAGAAGAAGAGAGAGGGTGGAAAACTGCTCCTGGGGGAGCCATGAAAAAAAAGTCCACCTCCAATGGCAAGGTTGACAAGAGAGAAAAGGCCCTGATTGAAGTGTTAGATTTTCCTGATTAGTTTGCATTATAAAGCACATGTTGCGGCCCTCTGTCCAGTCCAGGATCACGTTACTGCCAGCCCCCACACACACAAATATGTGTTGAAACCGATACATGAAGTCATCATCAGCTCAATCAGCTTCTCGCAGCATGTTTCCATTACACTCGGCATCTCCATCACAGTCCCCTGCCACGCCAGTAAATAGAACAATAAACACTGGTGGCTGAAAGTGCAGGGCCAGTGGTTTCTGAAACTATTCCTTATTTGACTCTCACACTTGAGTTATTAAACCTGACATTTTACAGTGTTATCCGCTGGGAACGCGAGTGCTTGTGAGTGCATGTCTGAGGAACTATTAGAGACGGTGTTGGTGCTGATGGAGGCGAAGTTGCAGTGCAAACGAGAACTGTTGGCCGTTTACAGACATCAGCGTCAGACAGAAGCCATCCATCAAAGCAGAATGTCTTGGAACCACTAAGATTCCCACTCTCAATCTCAGAGACACCTCCGCACGCATCTCTCCATGTTTTAGGAGGTTGATTCATCCCTCTCACACACACTCATACTTACTCTGAAGGCAGTGCCCTCCTCGATGATGGTGGGCAGCTGAGAGAGGCAGATGTCCACGGCCAGGTCCCAAGCTTGCCTGCAGAGACGCAACACGAATACACAGGATTACATCATATGTTAAAGAAGATCCCCCAAAGCAACTAATCCCAATGAGATAAAAAAGACAATCATTTTTAAGAATGATTTGTAACTTGGATGGTTAATTGTCAGATTTCATATCTTCACTAGAGCCACTGAGAGATTAAACATTCCCATGATTCTCACAGCAAAAACAGGCTGTCTAACCTCCTTATAACCTCATGTCCAGCCAAAAAAGTATTTTTCATCATGTTTTGAGATGGCTACACGAGGCAAAAGGATAATGTGTCACATAATTAGTTGTATTCGTCTTTTTTTTTCTTACTTAGTTACTCAATCCTGAATTTGGTTATTTTAAATTGGTGATACTGTTTTAACCATTTAGATTAAATGGTTACACTGAGACATTGTTAGAGATCACTTTGTGTCTTTCACACCCAAGTTTAGCTGTGAAAACCTGCTCCAAGATCTCACAGGAATAGTTCTCACACTTAATGTTTCTGTGGGATATTTTTTGCACATTCATGTATATATTGCTTTAAGCAATTGTTGCTATTTGAAGAAGCAATTCACATCGTTCGGTGTCTCAGAAGTGGAAATAAAGACCAGATGATGGAAAGTTAGGAGGCTGCTTCTCTGTCCCTGTTGGTAATAAATCATCTGCTAAGAGACAGTTTCTGGAGAATAAAAATGTCCAAAAGGACATTTTGTAACAAGATACCGACCAAAGTCATTTGAGAATGATCTGTTGATAGAAAAACTCAAATACCTGAATTTTTCAACCACACACATGAATGAATCTTATCAGAGTTAGAGCTATGTGTACAGACACCTCAGCTGTTCTGAAGTGCAATGAGTGAAACAGCTGTTTAAGTTGTTTTAATTGCCAACATGGTTAAAAAGAATAAATAAATAAAGCCATGTCATTATGTTTGCACTTCTGCATACTAAAGTGGAGGGGTATTCAGCTCTGGTCTTTGAGGGCCGCAATCCTGCAGGTTTTAGATGTCTCCCTGATCCAATACACCTGATTTTAATAAAATGCTTTCCTAAACAGCTTGTTGTCAAGTTCTGCCGAAACATGTTGACCCATCAAACTCTTTCATGTGTGCTATCGCAGAGTAGATCCAAAACCTGCAGGACAGCGGTCCTAGAGGACAGACTTTGGACACCCCTGCTGCGTTGTGACATGGATTTTCATGTGCTCATATAATAAAAAGTAAAAATGTATACAAAGTTCAGGAAGCTCTTAAAATTCAATTCAATTCAATTCAGTTTATTTATAGAGCACCAATTCACAATAGATGTAATCTCAAGGCACTTAAAAAAGTGTAATTGAAATACATTTATCCCAACTTTCCAATCAGTTAAAAAGTTTCCTACTTAAGGA
This sequence comes from Atherina boyeri, assembly GCA_029874935.1. NCBI lineage: Eukaryota > Metazoa > Chordata > Actinopteri > Atheriniformes > Atherinidae > Atherina > Atherina boyeri. Next base: position 3,904 of record JAPMNP010631217.1, read on the forward strand.
ATCCCAGCAGAGTGCGTCAGTCATTGGCGAGGCTGGAAGACTTTCCAACCACAGCAATCCTTCAGCAATCCCTTAAACTGAGCAAGCATGTAGCAACAGTGGAGAGGAAAAACTCCCTTTTAACAGGAAAAAACCTCCAGCAGAACCAGGCTCAGTAGGGGCGGCCTTCTGCCACAACCTAAAACTGTACACAATTTTAGATAAATGTCTTGAAACAAAAATGTATATTTGAACATATTTTTATGTTAACGTTCATTCATAAATATGTATAAATATGTTCATTAACAAAGGAAAAAGTACAAAGATATTTTTTTAAATAAACCATAAGACAAAAGCACATATTTTGGTGAATGCTCAGTAATGAAGCAGCTTATTACGCCCAATCATGACCTGTTTTACTGGAACATGCTGCTGTGTTGTCTCCCATGAGACCGTCTCCCTCCGATTAAGTGATATTTGAGAGTTGCAGTTAGCAATTTCATTATGGCCAGCGAAACAGTTAGTCAATCAATGCTTAAAAAAAATGGATGCAGTTGAAGTGTGCCCAGAGACCAAGATAATAAATTAGACAAATAAATAAATGAAAAAAAAAGAAAAAAGACTTTAGATCAGATCCAGATCATAGTGGGAATTCCAGCTGGACATATTATGATAGCTAACAACTACTTCCTTCTTAAAGCCCAACGTTAAAGCTACCTTGTGTAAAGATTAGTGACATCTAGTGGTAAAGATGGGTATACAAATGACTTCAATGCTCAGTTGTGATTGTGGCCAAAATACTTCCAGGCATAAAGGTGTTCTCATCTGAGTGGATCCAGTGGCCGCAGGTGCAGCGATGACAACCCTACAGGTAACTACTTCTAGTTGTATACCGTCTTCTTGTATGGTCCTTTTAAAGGAAAAGTACAGGGTTTTTTAACCTGGATCTTATTTATAGCATGAAATATGTTCATAAACTCACCCAAACAATTTCAGAGTTACTTGAAGTCTATCGGGAGATATTTAGACCCATCGGGCTGGCGTACATATCCATTCAATGGAAGTGGTCAGGGCAACGCATTTCAGCCTCTAAATAAGACATTATCTGCCACAAAATGCCTTTATTTCACCAGTGTTTAGTTATTAGTTGCTGTACCTTGAGAGCGGCTTTGTTGTCATCTGCAAACACAGGTATAGAGACACAAACGGGTTTTGTGTCCCGACAACGCCAGCGTGATGGATCTAATTATCTCCTGATATACTTCAAGTAACTCCAAAATTGTCAGGGTGAGTTTATGAACGCATTTCATGCTATGAATAAGGTCCAGGTTAAAAAAAAACCTTTCATGGGGATATATTCCTTTAAGGCATTGCTTATCCCAAACGATACTCTAGCACAGGGGTGGGGGACCTCGAGAGCCGCATTCCTCTAAGTTTTCCAGGTAACCCTGCTTCAACACACCTGACTCAAATCAAATGGATCCAACAGCCAATGAAGTTCTGCACAATAACTAGTTCATTTGAATCAGGTTTGTTTGCGCAGGGAAACATGGAAACCTTGCAGGAAGAGGGCCAAGGTTCCCCACCCCTGCTCTAGCAGGTACAGCAGTTATAAAGCTCAGAGGGTTCTCACTTCACACGGTGTTGTTGGTCCATTCAGAGGTATCATAGTAAAAATGGTGGTACAAATATGGCAACTGCCATGTATGTGGACCTGTGCCAAGTAGATGTAAATGGCTCATTGTAAGAATAAAGTATTTTTAGTAGAATGATTAGATACCAATAGAAAAAGTTTTCAATGATAAATTACGTTTTTGTAAGACGCTGCACCTTTAAAGCTGTTGTTTTTTTTTTCTAATTAAGTGTTCAATTTTCTTCATTTAGACTGCAACAATACAAATTTCCTATGGGGAATAATACAGGGCTATTTAATTAGTTGAACTCATCAACAAATAGATTTTCAGTCAACAATTTACAAATTTAAAAAAATTAAATTCCAAGACAAAAAAAAAGGCAGAAAATGATGTGATTCCTTCTGTGAGATGACTGGTGTGTTATCATTAATGTTGTTTAATCACTTCAGTATAGCAGCAGTTAAACTACAGCACATCTTTTTATTCTGCTAAGATGTCGTCTGGACATCTGATCAAGATGCTTCATTGCTGCCTCTCCTCTGAGGTTTTGTGGGCACATCTAACAGGAAGGAGACCCAGAACTCACTGGAAGGATTAAACATTCCCTCTTGTATGAGAACATTGGGATCTCCCAGGAGGAGCAGGAGAGTATTGCTGTGAAAGAGGGATGCCTGGATTCCCCTTCTGGACCTGTTGCCTCAACCACCTGACTTCAAATAAGCCTCAGGTAATGGATGGATGGATTGATCTGCGAAGCAACTGTATTGATGCCTGAAAGCTTACAAAAACGCTGCAATTCATGAGGATTTTTATCATTTTCACCTGTTTGAAGTACTTCAGGAGTCTCTGCTCCACTAAGAAAATTAATCAAACACAATTTAAAATTTCAGTCATGTAATTCCCAGTCACAAACAAGCTGACACGTTAATCATTACCAATATATTTGAATAAAGATTATAAAAGCTGAAACATGCTAACATGAGTCATTTTGGTCATCTTCTGCGTCACGTCATGCATTTAAACTGACTTCCACATTGTTGCAAAAGGCAAAATAAAAAGAAAAGTGCAAATGAACTTTTAGTCTTTGGTTGTTTTTTTCTTTTGCTCCAATGTTGAAATTCATTTTCCTCAGCTCACATTATCTCCCTCGCACTTTCTCTGTGCACGTACACCTCTATAAATTCCCAGCCCTGGGTCCTGGAGAGGGCAGTGAGGAGCCTTTAATCCCCTTCTAAACACCAGCTCTTCTCTCATGGTCATCATTTCTTATTCATGGGGTTATGTAACTCACATCAAACCTTATCAGAGCTTCTGTATTCTCCTGTCTCTCTTCCCCTCCACGTTCCGGCTCCTTTTTCTTGAAGCAAATTGAACTCAGGGCATCGCTGGGGCTTTTTCCTCTCAGTTAGCATGAGTTAGGGGTTGATTCATGTTCCCAGTCGATGCACAGCAATGTAATGGGATGCCGAACACGTGACGCTGAGTTCACTCAGTCTGAGACTCTTTCAACTGCCTAAATGGCTTTTCCCCATTATTCGAGAGTGATATAATAGAGTTGCACTCTTGGTTGACAGCACAGTGTTGAAGATGTAATGGACCGACTGATGAATGTACAGCATGCCATGCAAACGTACAACACTGGAGGGCTGATGGCTACACCAGCATTCATGTCAGCTGCTACAAATAACAGCAGAAAAAAACAGCCCTCCGGCAAAAGTATTAACAGTGAAAAACAGATGTTATTACATTACTGGGAGCAGGTGCTGCTCATCATGTAGGGATTTGCAGACATTTATGGTCCAAGGGAAACTAGAACTCATTAAACTCACACTGGTTAAACCAAGACTGCAGCAAAGATTACCGATTACATGAATATTCTACACTGCATTCAGAAATAAATAGTGTGTGCTTCAGTATATTATAACACATTTTAAGAAGAAAACAAGAAAGAAAATGCAATCTACCTCTATATGCATGTTACTGTAATACTTTGAGTCACATTGTTCAACTGAGAGACTTAAATCGGGGGTATCGTGTCACTTTTAGGCATATAGTACCCTTTTATAAGACAAAGAAATAACTGTGTTACCTTCAGTTGTTTTGAAAATGCTGTATACATGTTTAAAAAAAAAAACTTAGCAGAAATGTGACTTTGCATCATATGACGCCTTGAAAATTCGCCTCCGTCTCTTTAAGATTCTCTTACCCTTTCCAACATGCCCCCTTCAGCACGTCATCACAACAGTGCTTCATGCCGTTTATGGATGTCGTTTACAATCGTCCTCGTTGTATTCTGTTAGTTTACAAAGGACCTACATTCTATAATATTGTTGGTCTGAAATGGAATACAAGACATTGTACAACCTTATGCTACGATCCCATGTCGGACCTGGAAAGTAACTTTTCTGAAGAACCGGAGCGGGTACAGAGGTTCTTCCAAGATGTCTCAGCTTGGTAACATCCCTCCATGTCCTGCTCTTGTAACCCTGCTGAAGTGTTTGTTTCTGAGGAACAGTAATAATGATGATGACTCGGGTAGTAGGCTGTTGAAAGTCGCTAGCAGAGCTCAGTCCACGCCAAATCCCGCCAGCTTTTTTCTAATTACTGCTAGCACTACTTTGCTGCAGCTGAGTGAGGGAGGCGGTAAGGAGTGCTCTGCAGGGGTGGGGCTTGGTAATGGAGGGGAGGGGCTTTGCAAAATAGGAGGAGCTATGTTGTAGCAGCTGTTTTGAGAACACTAGGTGGCTTCCACAGGAGATTCAGGGATTTCTCAAATATCCATGAATGAGTCAAAGCAACCCTCGGGGCCTGTTTTAGGTGAGGGAATTACATGATATCATGATAAAATGCTCGAAAAACTCAATTTTGCATCTCCCCCCCACTTTAATAAAATCAAAGGTAACTTTTAAATTGATATTATGACCCTTCTTGCACTAATTGTCAACATTACTCCAACACTTGGGGATAGTTCATCTGGACTGGCAGATAAGGGTGGTGGTCCCTCTCTTCAACAAGGAAAACAGGAGGGTGTGTTTCAACTACAAGGGGATCAAACTTCTCTGCTCCCCTGGTAAGTTCTATTTGGGGCTCCTGGAGAGGAGAATCTTTCAGATAGTTGAACCTCGGATTGAGGAGGAGCAGTAATGTTTTCACCTTAGCCATGGGACAGTGGAGCGGTTTTATACTCTCTGCAAGCTCTTGAAGGGAGCGTGCGAGTTCACCCAACAAGTCTACATGTGCTTTGTGGACTTGGAGAAGGCGTTCAACTGTGTCCATTAAGAGGTCCCCCGGGGCGTGCTTGGGGAGTGTGGAGTACCAGACCTCCTTCTTCGAGCTGTTCAGTCACTGCAGGCCTGGTGTCAGAGCTTAGTCTGCACTGCCGGCAGTAAACTGGATTAGTTTCTGGTAATTGTTGGACTCTGCCAAGGCTGCCCTTACTGAACAGAATTTCTAGGTGCAGCCGGGGTGTTGAGGAGGGGCAGATTGGTGGAGTCAGGGTTGGGTCTCAGCTTTTCGCAGATGATGTGGTCCTGTTGGCCTCATCAGGCCATGATCTCCAACTCTTACTGGAATGATTTGCAGCCAAGTGTGAAGCGGCTCAGATGAGAATCAGCACCTCCAAATCCAAAGTCCGCTCCAGGTCAGGAATGGGATCCTGACCCAAGTGGACCCTGCATTTCTTTGTTGTGGTGAAGGAGGAACTGAGCCAAAGGAAGACACTCTTGACTTACTGTTCGACCTACGTTCCTAACCTCACCTTTAGACACGAGCTGTGGAAAGTGATCGAAAGAGTGATATGTTGAATACAGATGGCCGAAATTAGTTTTCTCCACAGGATGGCTAGAGTTTCCCTTAGAGATAGGTGAGAAGCTCAGTCATCTGGGAGGGTCTCAGAGTATACCTGCTGCTCTTTCACATGAAAGCAGCCAGATTAGGTGGTGGGACTATGTCTTTCAGCTGGCCTGGGAGAATATCGATTAAAAACAACCGACTGTGGAACAGGTGAAATCGAGGAGATTGAAGTGACCGGGGTCTCTCCGCCCTTGTGACCCTATCCATCCCCTCCATGTTCCATCGTCTTACTTTTACTTATACCTTTTCGTTTGGCAACTGAGGATACAGATTGTTGCTGTCTTTCAGAGAAAAAAATGTATCCATTCTTGCTGAATCAAAGATTTCAGCTGCTCCACAGTCCATTGTTGTTGGCATCTGATTTTCCTCTTCATGATGCTTAATACATTTTCAATAGGAGACCCACAGGAAAGTTAGTCAAACACACACACACTGTGTGTATAAAGCCATGATGTTAGAAACCATGTAGAATGAAGTCCATCACTGTCCTGCTGACATAACTCTGGGGCTCTTGGGAAAATACCACACATCAAAAGGACTGAAGCATCTACCTACCATGACAAACGTGGCTGAAATCAGGACTATTCTGACCACAGGACTCATATCCACTGTTTTTCTGTCCATCAGAGATGAACTGGTGTCCAGAGAACTCAACTCTTTTTCTGCACAGAGTTTTCACACAGTGCCTCCTGAAGGGGTTGAAGATCACAAGGGTCAAACTAAATTGTCTGTCCTTGGCTGTCCCACACTGAGATTTCCCTCAGACTCCCTGAATCATTTCACATTACTCTTCTCTGTAGATGCTGAAAAATCTAATTAGGCACAAAAATCATGACTCACCCTTGGTTGGAAAGACTAAACCACTAATATGTGGAGTTATAATTGTTATAATTAAACAAAGGCCTCAAATAACTATATGCTACATGATTATGATACTTTTTAAAGACGAACTCCGTAAGTTTACAAATATTTGCTCTCTATCGCCCCTTAAAGTCTTGAGATGTAATGCAACTGTCGTAAAATCAAATCTTCTGGGGGCTATTGATCCAAAACACCTGAAGCGGCTGACAGATAAACCACCAGAAGCAGAATGACGCTGGGATAATTTTATGGTTGTAGTCACAACAACTTTTGAGGATGGACACACAACTACTTTCAAAGTGGCTGTAACCTCTCCAACAGTGGTCGCATCCACTCCAAGTTGTCAAAGTCACTGTCAGAAAAGCTGCGGACAAGCTGCATCCTTTTACAGAAGGGTTAATCGTGGCTGCTACCGCTTAGATAATAATAAACATGCATTGCTACATCTTTCTGAATGGTTTATAAAACATGCTACCACGTTCAGGATATTCATAGCCACTCAGACTAGTTGGGCACCAGCTGCAACCACTAAGTGGCTCCCACTAGTACGACAGTGACTGCGACCACTCAGAGTAGACGGAGAACTGAAAAATAAACATAAACTTACATTTCCTTCTGTGATAATGTTATGGTGATGAATAAGCTGCTGTCATGTGTAATTCCTGTAAGCAATGACTGATTCTTTTATTTCATCATTTGTTTTATGTATGACTGTACGGTGACCTTGTGTGTCAGAAAGGTGCCTTTTAAATAAAATGTATTATTATTCTATTATTATTCTGCATCCGTTCTGCTTCCCGATCTCCAGCGGGTAAACACCAGACTAATGACGACTTTCGTTTTTTCTCTCACTCTTTCTTTTCCTTGCTTGTTACAATGTTTTCTTGGGTTTCTTAACTGGATCAGCCATAGCACGCATCTAAAATCATCCTGTGTGTTCATATCCATTTGCTCGCGTGTGATCTAGCGCAGTAAAGCGATTTTCAGCTGCAACACCATGCGGTACCCCAGATGAAGAAGTTGTATGAGCGGTTTTTCAGCATTGGGACACCACTCGGCAGTGACGGCTCCAGAAATGCACCTAATAAAATATATTTCAAATTTCAAAAAAATTCAATACAATTCAAAATTCTGGTACTAACATATAGAGCTCTGAACAATCAAGCCCCATTTTATATTGGAGAACTTCTGCAGCCGT
>JAPMNP010631231.1:0-10030 GCA_029874935.1 Atherina boyeri
TCACCAGCACCTGGTCATTACAAAGTTCCAGAATAATCTTCTTAAAGCCCATTATAAGAACAGTAATTAGAAAATTAGAAAAGATTGAAAAATTCCATTTCTTGTCATCCAAGTCATAAGAACTCATTTTAAGTAATCATAAGTTTGATTATTTTTGATTACCTATTTTTACTCTCATTTTTAAAATTGCATCATTACAAAGTTCATTTTGACCTAAAGGATTTTCAAGAGTAGGACATGTTTATATAGATTATACGGATTACTATCCTAAAAGACTTCCAGAATAAGAAAGTCAAAACAAAGCTGTGTTTTGATAGGATACAGTAAGTCCTAAAAAATGACTTTGGTCGGAGTTAATCGTACCACATCTAAAAGATTTAGCTCTAAGACACACTCCATTTGATGAACTAAACCACTGTTTGTGTTACTAGAGAAGCTCTGTGTATAACATAAAACTGAGTTGTTATCACCTTTAACTCTGCTCTGATGAGATGCACCACAGAACTTAAGCACTACAGTTCGACATGAATGGTCTAACAACTCTGCTGTGTCAGACATTTTGCTAAGTTTTGAATGAGTGTTTACCATGCTCTATGATTGCACACACACCAAAACAATGCTTTGGATGATTATACAGATCCGTGCCGTAATACAGAATTATGTCTGGGCTCTTGAAGAACAATGGGATTAGACTAAGAGAACAAGTCCAGAATGTTGTGCAGGTTAAGACTTTAGATTCTATATAAAAAATAATCATATGCCCTCCAGAATGGCAAACTTTTGAAATTTCTTTTAGTGAGGGTGTTAAAAGTTTTCATAGAGAGTACTTGTTTTTTTTGTGAAAACTTAAAGGACAATAGTAGCATTAATTAGACTTTTATGGGGAAAATAAAAATTACATTTAAAAGATCTTGCCATTTTACATTATTACCAAATAGTAATACATTTTGGTGCATTAGGTTAGAAATATTTTCGGAAATGTACTTTATGAATATATAGTCAATGTATTATACAAATACACCCTGAAGATAGTAGATATGTTTGCTAACAGGCATTGAGTGTGTCTTTTTTTTATTCTTCTGCATTTTGAGAGCTCTTTCTATAAACTCATAATACACATGAGTTGCATGACATGAAAAACATGATGGTTACATAAATAACCTTGTCTCTAAAACCATTGATATATTTGTCATAACTGCTGCCCTGCAAACAGCTGGCTGAAATCAGACAAAAGAAGCAGGATTGGGTCAGTTGATGGTGTGAATGCAGATTAGTGTTACAGTTGGTACCTAATCTCCGAACAAATAATCTCTATTAATCTCTTTCCTGAACTCATATATCGGGATGAAAACAACCTTTGGAACAGCAAAACTATTTAGACCAGGATGTTATCATTTTCAGTAACGACAAATTACTTCAGTATGAAGGCATTCTAATGCAGTGATGAATAATAGGCATGTAGTGAGTTGAAAGAAATATAAGAGATGATGTATTACGTAGCAAGGATCATGCCTGCCTTAAATGATAATGGATCTGTTTAGATGGTTCTGTTTAAACGTGATCAAAACGAAACTTGTAATCTAAGATTAAAAACAGAAGAAAGGAAAGAAACCCCTAAAAATGTTCTCACTAACTACAACAACAGCCTTGACAAGAGAAAAAAACATTTCCTCAATCTGTTTTAACTGTTTAGACTTTGCCTCTCTGCTTATTCCTCACTTGGGATTTTTCAACCCATTGAAGAATGTTGACTTCACCACAATGAGGCAGTATATGATCAGGATAAGGAAGCAGGAGAAACTCCAAAAAGTTGAAAGGGATGAGTCCGTTGGGAATGTCACAGCAGTTGTTAGACTCACTGCCCCTGCAGCTGGAACAGTGTCAAAAACATTCAAAAGCTCCCAGCCCCTGCTCGCTCCGGAAGATATGTCCAGTACAACAACTGTGAAAGTCAATGCCATGTGGATTTCAGTTTGACCGCAGGAGGAAGCCAACTTTATAGTGTTACAGTAGATCAATGCTGTTAATTCTGCAGCCAACTATAAGCGGATATATTCTTTTGACCAAACTGACCGTATATGTGTCTCTTGGGGAAAGACAACCCTGAACAGTGTTAGAAATAGCCAGTAGCAGTTCTATGCAGAAAACTGTGTGCTGCTGAATATTCCCAACACACAAGGAATCACTTACTTTTAAACAAGGCTGATCTCTCACAAACAGTACAACTTGACTGTAGCTTGTGCCTTAAAAAAAACTAAGAAAAAATGTAAAGTGAAATACAGTAAGAAACCTCAAACACAAGACATGGATCTGCCTTATATTACTGCGTATTCATGTTTAACCACCTGATATAACTATTTAATGCGTTCATATCTGCTTGCACTATATGACTTTTATCCTACTGCTTTGTGAAGGCAGTTAAAGTTTACCCAGCTTTTGAATCATTCAGTAATTTGCAGCTATCTTGGGCTGCAATATTCTTCCTTCACAGGCCGCAGCCAGTGCATGTAATTAAATATTTAAAACTTTTTTTCTGTGCACAGCAGGAAAGGTTGTCTACAAAATTAACCCTTTATGCTCAAAAATCGTGTCAGCATTGAGGCAGAAAGAACCAGAAAGAACCAGATAACACAGAAAGAACATCTCATCAAATATAAGATCTTTGTGTACAATAAGCAACATTTAAGAAAATATAAAATAAAGAAAAAAGAGAATGGCCCTCTAGTGTGTTTCTGTGGTCAAAAAAAGAAAAAAAAGACTTGAATATTTATGGCACTTTCTTTCACAGAAACATAAAACCAGTTTGGATGAACTTCAGGATGTCCTAAATTTGAGAAATAATGTAACTTAATACACTAAATTTAAGATATATTTGCAGTATATAAAATTGACTGATTAGTATATGGAGGAAATACATAGATTATTAACTGTGTTTCCTATGCTTTTGGATTTGTTTACATTAGCACCAAAAGTAACCCAGGTAATCTAGCTTTGGATCAATGCAGATCTCATTAGCATATTTTCCAGTCATCTGAAACCTGTTCAACTTGCTTGGCTTGCTCCAATATCAAAGTGATTATTGTGGCATGAAGAATCCTCTCTTCCACATGTGTAGTGCTTTTTTAATAAACAGTATTCTTGATCTTAACCAAAAGCTTGTCAAACAGTGTCAAAATCACACAAATGAACGTTGAAACTAGCACTGTTTTGACATGTAGGTAAAGCTGGCAAGCACCCGATCTCCATATTTGTTGGCTTGCAGATCTGTCAAACTGTTGGCATGCCACGGAAGAAAACAAATTCCATATTTTATATAATGTTTTATAGATGACACTGATGTTTCTTGATCACAAAGCACCACTAGTTTTTACACAGAGCTCAGGGTCTTTTGTGTCATCATTAGCATGAGTTATTTTAGAGAGAAGCGTCCCACAAATTGTAAAAAAAAAAAAAAGAAAAAAAAGAGAGAGAGACTGTGCATTGTCTTGTTGCTGGTATCAAGCAGCTTGAGGTTTAGAGAGGTGCTATTTTCTGTTCAGGTGAAATGCAATGATCTGCTCACAAACCAACAATAAAAGACTGTTTATCAAGCCAATCAAATTAATGATGATGATTCTCCTGAACCAACGTAACAAGCCTTAACTGCAAGCTAATTGGAAAATTACCAGCCAATGATATCATCCAACAAAAGTTATTTCTTGATCCAATACAGCCTATTATTACTTATTTATTATAATCTCTCCAAGTTTTAAGAAGCAGATTAAGTAGTGTAGTGTATGCTCCTCACCAGATGTGTATGGTCTGGAAGGTTACATGAGCATCAGTTCAAAGGTCTAAAGGTTTTAAAAGTTCATAAAGGCCTTGTTGAATATATGCAGCTTGGAGAATAGATGTACGACAGTGCTCTATTTATTAAATCTGCTTATTGTTTACTCATCTTTGGCTCTGGGTACCTCTTCATTGTAACATCTCACCAAAGTGTCAGGTAGATTCACAGGAAGATGACACTGAAGGATATGAGATAACATTTTGGTGTAGACTCCCTCCTTGGCATTTATTCAACATAAGCCCTAGGCCACTTTTTCACTCTCACCAAGCATCAGTTTCTAGTCCTCTCCTGGTCTTATCTTTAGAGTTTAACCTGTTTTGCTACGTCATGATTTAATGACAGGAACAACTGAGTTTAGCTTGTTATTCCGGAAGCATCCCTGCTTGGAACATGTCACCTTAAGTATAATAGAATGCTATAAGACTCTGTTTACTCTTTGTTCCAGTGTAAAAGTTTTAACTGATTTCATATAAAACAAATGCTCTTTACAAAATTGATCTTTTTAAACATGAATATTAGAGAGTTTCATAAGGAAAAAAGGCTAATTAAGTAATTTGTTCCCAGGTCTGTGTTCCTGCTTGTTTGCGCTTGCGTGTCATTCTTTGTGTAATTGTCTGAATTTCTATAAAGTAGATTTGCTATAATTCTTAGCTGGCAAGCATATGCATGTTTTCCTGCATCAGTCGGTTATAATAAAGCTACTTTCAGAAACTTGCTTTTGTTTACTGATTTAAGCGTGATTAGTTTCATACAGTCCCAATGCCATATGCACTAAAGTCAGCGTTCATCCAGAAGCGTAATGAAACTGTCAGTTATAAATGTCCATAGAAAGCTGACAGTGTCCATGACAGGAACTTCAACAAAACGATAGGGAACAAAAGGACCATGGGAAGGGCAACTGTGTTTGTGTGCAGCGTGCCGAAGTGTTGAAAAGAGGGGCTGCCGGCACTCCTGCCGGGCGCCTCCCGGTGTGTTTAAGGGACGTGTCCGGCCATGTTCACCCCACACACACAGTGCATATCCTGAGAGAAGGTTTGTTTCCTCAGGTATGTTGTAGGTGTGGATTGATGTGTGTCTTAACATGAAAAGACTTTACACAGAATGGAATGACTTGTTAGCAGTGTTTGGAAGTGGACCAGGAGAAAATCATGTTTCCCTCAACAGGGGTCTCCTGGAAAGAGACAGAGGTTTATTTCAACAGGTTTTAAGAGCACATACGCTCAGAGCAGAGCGGAGATGAGTTGCTTAATTCCATGTTCTGATTAAATGTAACTGAGAGGAGGAGCTGATAAAAGATTGTGACACCGCTGACTCACAGAGGAATAACTCGTCAACAACCCGACACAGGCATTCCTCCGTATTTACTGTGTAAATGTTCACATTTAGACACATTAAAGTTTACTATCATCCCACTAAAAGAGGAATAAATACTCAACGCTAACAGAGGCTCTTACGTGCCGTCTGTGTTTCCTCTGTGACGCAATCAAGTTGTAAATTCTGGAAGTTCTCCAGTGTTAATGATTTGTGAAAGAAAGTAAAAGGAAGTAAATCATCAAAGGCCTGCATTCATATTTTAAAGGAGACCTCAATTAAAAAATGATTCATTTGAACAGTTAAGTTAAAGCGCAAATTAAGTTGCAAATTCAGACAACTGCTTAATAGCTGTAAAGCTGTAAAGATAACAGATAAGAGTATGCATGTCTGTCTGCAATTACTCATGCATGTATGATGTGTGTGGGGGTGTGTGTTTTGGTAGTAGGCTGTTCCTCTGTCCTTTACCCTTGCTTTCTTCTGACCTTCAACCAGTGCTTCTGCTCATTATTGTGTTGCTCTAATCTGGAGGGGACAGGACTGGGTGCAGAAGTGTATTTATCTTCCTGCACAAATAGGACCTCTTTCCGTCTGGTCTCTGCTCAGCTTGTTGTTGAAAGATAGCGAGCAGCGTAGCGCAAGCGTCAGTATGTGCATGTGTGTGTGTGGGTGCGTGGGGTGAACTGAGATGTGTCCCAGCTGGCCCACAGTCCAGCACACTAACCGTCACCTCACTGCAGCAAATCCAGACAAAAGAGGAATATATCTCCCTTGTGATATTGATACCCTTTAACTACGGGGGTGTTTTACCCCTAAATAAGAAAGCAACATTCCTTACAGAGGTCTGTTGTACTTGTTAAAGCCAAGAAGATCAGTGTTACAGAAAGTCCCCATAGTGTGAGCCCTGTAACTCTGTTTCCACTTTTTCTCCATCACATCTGACGGGATGTGTACTTTTGCTCTGCATTGTCTAGGCATGTTTCGTTTCATTCTCTTGTTGTCTTCATGACATGAGGCTTACAAATCTACCTCAAATGGCCAAGAGCCAGGAAACCACTGTAGGCAAGCCAGCATTACAAAATAATGAAAAATGACACAACGGATAGCAAATCTTTCCATGCTATTCAAATTCTGTAAGATCATTCTGATAAGACTTCTCAAATTCAACGGCTAGAATTCAGCTTACTCAAGCAGACTCCAGTGCATGCTCCTATTTCTGATATTTTCATCCACATAAACATGCTTTTGTATGATAGTATTAATACACTGCTTTTGAGCAACATTAGTACCCTTTTGGCTTAAACTCAACTATTAGATTTCAGGCTAAAGCTTTGGTTCACCTCCATCACTAAGCTGCTCATAGTGGTGGTAGCTCGCCTCATAGAACTACTGTATTACAGCTTTAGCTAGCCATGACCTCCTTTTATGTCCTGGGGTTGTCAGTCACTGTTGCATTTGGCGATGGATTTAACCGCTTATAGAAGGTTTTTGTGTGTCTGTGCAGTCATCTTGTCATTTTGAGATGACCCGACCACAGCCCTGGCTTCCTGTCAGCCACGTCTGGCTTGCCAGAGTTCTGTGTTAGGCCATCTTGGCACTGTCATGTGGGCCGCTCTCTTGCCCACTTATCAAGTTCTCTCAATTTGAGTCCGCCTTGATCTAGGCTTATGCCGCCAAGGCATGACCTAAGCTTACACATGCGTAGTGGCCTGTTTTCCAGGAAAAGCCTACATTGGTGAAAAACAAACAAAGAGATAAGACATACTTTTGATAAGCCCAAGCTCAGCCACGAGAGGCACAAGCAGAAATGCAAATGACTTGACCAAGATGCTGGCTTGACTGTGTGTGAAACACCTCGTAGTGTCCTCATCATGACATGTTTATGTTGCTCTAAAAGCACATTCTGGAGATAAAGGACAAGTGCAGAGTGCAAAAGGAATTTGATTTGACGCGAAGAATGCAAAGCAGAGAGCGGATGCTTGTATGTTTTTGAAGGGGGGGTTGCTGATAAGAGCACAACCTTCCCATGTTTTCCCTTGAGTAAATGTACATTTCTGTCTCTTTTAAATGTATGAAAAGTGAAGTGATGTCTATCAATGATTTACATAAATTCACAGTTTCAATCTTTATTTGTTAGTTTTCTGAGTTTTCTCTGAATAATGATGATTAAGGAATGATTTTGAGGTCAACATTAGACAATATATACAGTCAAATTTAAATCTATGCCGAAGATTTGAACTTTTAAAAACTTCAAAATGTGTGCGCAATGGAAAAAAATCAACAACTTGGTAATATCCTGTGATTCACAAGTGATGTCTTAAAAGTCCATTTTGTAAATGCAGTATGCTGTCATGCAGGCGAATAGTTTATATTTGCTACACTATGAGTGGAAAAAAAACTCCATTTTGAACGCATCACCGAAGCATGAGCTTCATCTACAGTATTTACATGTGGATGCACCTGTGTGTTTGCAGGGGTGTATGTGCGTGTTTGAGAGGGTATGTTTGTATTTGAGTGTGACAGTGTATACTTTGTCAGCCTGAGGACACTTAGATTGAGTGCGTGTTGTTCTCTGTGGTGAGAGCGCACATATGTGTTTGCGTGAAGACCTGGTCCTATGTGGGTGTGTGTTTGATAAACTGTGAGAGCATGTGGGAGACTGTTTGTCTATTCATCTGGGCGAGAGCAGGAGAGAAAGAGCAGAGTGAGGAGGTGGAGGAGATCTGCCTCAGCTTCTATCTTCATTACAATCTGCTCAAAGTCACACAAACCTCTTTGTCTCTCCTTTAGATAGGAGGGGAGGGAGACTGGCTGAGAGACAGACAGGACACACTCAAAATAAAATACGTTAAAAAGGAGGAGAAAATACAGATGGAAGGAGACAGATTCAATCAAACAGCCTTAAGAAGATAGAGCGGATTTTTATGTAAGAGGATCAAAGTCTCGCTCTCAGCATCTGTCATTGAAGATATTTGTTCGATTCAAATGTCTTAACAATGAATAACTCTAATCAAATTTGGAGGCCTCTTGTTGTAAGTGGAACATTTTGAATATGGGAGTTATATCAGGAAGCACATTAGCTGTGATAATAGGTTTTCTTTTTCATAGCAAGTGGTTTTACTGACCACAACTTTATTTTAAAGAGGAGCCTGAGGGGCAACTTGAACCTTCCGCACCTACATTCACATACACCATACAAAACTCCACACTCCATCACATAACCATAACAGATGGCATAGATTACCAGATTACAGATTGGCATAGGCAACAGTTTTCAGTCATAAAGCAAGTAAAAACACACAATCATATCTGTGTGTGGCTGCATGTCTGTCTGAACACGCATTAAGAGATAAAAAAGAAAAAAAAAGAAAAAAAAAGAAAAGAAACTACCGTCAACTTAATTGCAAGTTGGGTGTAAATATACAGGGGTCATTCACCGCTCAGCTATAACAACCATCCAGATAAAGATGACGGTCAGAAAGAGTTTGGAGGCACAGAGAAGACATCTGGTTGCAGGCCTGTGTGTGTGTGTGTGTGTGTGTGTGTGTGTGTGTGTTTGGGTGTGCCGGCCTGTTGTTGCAGTATCATGCCCCATTGGCTGATCAGTTGCTATGCTCATCTCTTGTTCCTCTGAACCCCAATCAAACCTGTCACAATATGAGTCAGCGTGGCCATAAGTGAGAAAGATGCCTCTTGCAATTATATCAATCACTCATCAGACACATCAATCACTTTCTGTCCAGTGTGGGGCCACATCTGAAGCAGAGAGAGGCTGTGGTGGTGTCATGTGCTTATCAGAACTAGTTTTAGTGGCAGATGGAGACTGGAATAGAGCTGGAGAACTGAACAAACTGACAGCCTAAAGAGCTAAAAATCTCATTTTCTCTGTGGCCTTGAGAGTGGAGCATGCTCAGTGCTGATGTTTGTCATCTCTCCCTCTCTGAGATGCTACTGCAGTGCTTCCCAGCAGGCTTGGCACAGGCTTACTCATGGACATCTCTCTTATTGGAGCAATACAGTGGCCAGGCTGCAGCTGCACAGTGGATACCGCTCTCTGCGTTTCGCTGTCTGTTTCTTGCTATTTTGGCTCATCTCTCCTCGCTGCTCCCTGGTCTTACCTTTCGTTTATTTCTGCTTTCTAACTCTTCCCTGCGCCGGATTTCTTACACATTATCTCCTACTTTTCTCACTCGCATCCTCTCTTGTTCATCCTCCCTNCACCCCTCCACATCTCTCTCACATATTCTAGTTGCTACCCTTAAGACTGTGGTTACCATGGTGACAGCTATGTGCTGCGGAAACGTCAAAGAGCAGAATCCACCCAGGATCACTTCCTTGTCTAACACTTTGAGTCTTTCTTGCCATTTCACTTTGATTTCCACCAGCTCACTGTAAATACCAATAAACCACGCTTATTTTGGATTCCTCCACCTGCTTTCTCTGCTGTTAATGAGTCGGTGAATGTGATTTCACTGATCCAGATCTCAGCTGTTGGTGGGAGGAGTGATGAGTAACACTCAGATTTGGAATCTCAGTTCACCTTGGC
Source organism: Atherina boyeri (assembly GCA_029874935.1). Taxonomy (NCBI): domain Eukaryota; kingdom Metazoa; phylum Chordata; class Actinopteri; order Atheriniformes; family Atherinidae; genus Atherina; species Atherina boyeri. The sequence continues at coordinate 9,687 of JAPMNP010631231.1, forward strand.
TCAGCCGACCTTGAGAAAGCAGTCCCTTCCTCAGGCCTCCAGATGTCACTGACATTGATTTGTGTTATGTCTCCCCTTAAGCGGGCCACACCAGCCCACACACTGACATAAGTCCTCAGAGTCTCGTCACGTGCTTCTCATCTATTCGTCAGTCATTCACAGACTCACACTTACACTGACACTACAGTGCATACGTAGAAACACACATGGAAAGCATCAAGATCGTCAGCATTGACCAGATCGTATGTAGGCTGAGAATTGTGTGTTTTACGCAATATCCGTTGCCTCCGTTAAAACACACCTCGGCCGAATGTGCGTTTTTTTTTTCATCTCAACAATCAGGT
>JAPMNP010631270.1:0-16119 GCA_029874935.1 Atherina boyeri
ACACACACACACACACACACACACACACACACACACACACGCACACACACACACACACACACACACACACACGCACGCACACTGACTCTGATTCTCTATCTGTGTGTCCTTCTACCTCTCCGAGTCGCCCTCAGACACATGTGCAGATGCACACATGAAATAGAATCTAAACTCTTCCTACGGGAGATGAGGACCTTTTAAGTCCATTAAAAGCTGCTGGCGAGAGCACGGCAAGGCTGTAACCCAACAGCTTCAGACTTCAACCAGAAGCCAAAGTGTGGCCCAGACACACCAGATTTAAGACACACCTTAGGAAAAAAAACACCAAAAAAACTGTCTTTGACTGCTGCCTCTAATCCCACGTTGCCACTATTAATCTTTAACAAGAACTGGAAGTCTTAAGCAGAGTATCATCTGTCAATCAACCACATGCACCATAAAAACTGAGTTATTACCAATTTCATGGCCCTTGATTGTACATTTGTTGAAAATGTTAACTTCATGGCACTTCTACACCTGAAAAGCTTCAAGCTCCATTACAGATCTCTTTTATCCAGCCAAGGATGAACAAATGAGTGTAAACACAGACACATAGCGAATCGATTGAGCAATGTTAAACAATGTCTCATTCTCCAGATTGTAGAAGGAAAGCCAGCTCTTGGTTAAGAATAATGACCATGAAGTTAGCTTGGATGAACAGCAGAGCTGCGTTAGCACAATCCTCTGGCTGTTGGCAGGGCCTGCTGCTCCAGATGGACTAATCACACTTGTTCAAGGCCGTCCGCTGGTCTGGAAGGCCTCGGCCTGCTCTGTATCTAATTCTAGCTAGACAGACATCTTTAGCCCTGCCCAGTGTTAGCGAGTGTGGAGAAGGCTATCCTTGCTCTAGAGGAAGAAACTTTGCCCTCCAGCTGTGGAGGCCAGTTTTGGCATAAAAAAATAGGTGACACAGGGGGATAGTTACAAGGAAGTGACAGATAGATTCAAGATGGTGTTAAACATCAAACAAAGGATAAACATATGGAGGGCTGAAGCTGGGGTCATTGGTTTGTGGTGCCACTATGAGGATAGACGGGAGGGAAATGATTTTTCCACGTCCCACTGTTTCATTATTCCCAGATGCTCCAGGTAATCTGAACTGAAATGGGAGCTGGAATGATCAACTGGTAACAAGGACACTGATTATCCCAAAGAAAGAAAAGAAAAGAAATAGAACTGTTAAGCCTTGCAGCAGATGGGAATAAAAGTTTAGCATTTCTGTGGGACTGTCTAACTGCATAGGCTAAATTAAGTAGAATGATGTGTGGGTGTGTGACAGTGTGGGACTGGTCTTAGAACGAAACAAAAACTGTGATGACACATTTCATTCATATGATGGAGGAGGAGTCCACTGGCTGAGGGAGCGTTGAGGCTTTGAACTAAAATGACCCGATTCAGTGACAGACATCCTTTCACCTGCACTTGAGTTTGAAGTCTTTTACAGTAAACGTGTCACTTAGCTTGAGTCACATCAGGTCCTTGCCACTAGTGGATTCTCTCATAGGCAGAGTAACAATCAGGTGACTTGCCAGGAAGGCCCAACAATGTGCAAATAACAGCTTGTTTTCTTATAATAAGATCTGACACACTAATAACTCTCAATGAGTCTTGCTGTTCCTTCCAGTGACTGAAATTGAATCCAAATCTTCCTTTAATTGTGTTTAAACCAAATCGAACCAAAGCCAGACTCACATCTTTGAGTAACATTGGATGTTTGCATAATGATTAAAAAAAGACAGAGAAAAATGCCGTGTGTGCTGTCAGAGATGAGAAAGTAACTGTACAAACTCATTTGAAAGCAAAAAAAGAAAAAGAAAATAGGTTGTACTTACAGTCGAGACAGGGCAGGGTTCTTCTGAAACAGCAACTCGGGAAGCTGCTGCAGTTGATTACGGTTCAGCCGCCTGCGGCAGGGAAGACGTACGATCAACCAGTGAGTTTGCATGCGTGTCCTTGAGTGAGTAGGCTGTGAACATTTTATTTTCTAGCTGCCATAGAATCAGCTTAGCCACAGGCTATTGTGTTTCAATGTGCTCTGAATGTCACATAAATATCCAACTGAAAGTTCAGGGGAATTAAACTGCTAGTCAGAGACAGTGCCGTAAATTGTCCCTGTACAGTTAAATTACAATGCTGCGCTTTGTGGAATTCAGTGTTTTTGCTGACTTTCCCAGAACAACAGAAAGGCTACATTTCCATCTAAATAAGAGAATTACAGTTACCAGTAAAGTGAAAATAAACACATTTCTATTTGGGGCAGGATATCAATATAAAATTCTTCAAAATAGAGTTAAGAGAAGTGGATGAGCAAGTTAAAGTCCTTTCAAGTCCTTGTCAGACAACTAACATCCAAGACTTACGGGCTTTATGCAAATACAATTAAGTCAATGAGGAACAGACTGTTGCTAATCTTTTGGAAACCACAACTCTCTCCTCTCTGAAAGGCCCATTGGAGGCACACAGGACAGGAGCGAATGCAAAGGCACAGAAAGCCTGCAAATGTGAAAGGCAGGTCAATATCATGCTGATGGATATATTCAGACAGATGTTGGGACTTGTGTCCCTCACAGTATACACTGAGAAGAGTGCCCGGCCAGCTGAAATGGAGATTTAGAGCCTAATAGACATTAATGTTCTGCTTCTGCTGCATTCATATTCAACTGTACCTGCTGGTGGGTTAGTGGCTTTTACACATACGAAAAATGAGCCACTTAATTTCCACATTGGTCTGGCACATGGAAATATCTACTGAATGTTTGGATCGGTTGAATACAGGGGAGGAAAGGAGAGGTGTGCATGGCCTCAAGATTGGTAAAATATATGGTAAATGTGGGTTTCAGATCAGAGAAAATACTTTTTATATGTTAACCACCGTGTCTGCCTGAGAGAGTGTGTGTGTCCATAAAGTCATCTGCTGTACAGGTTTCCATGTGGGTAGTGCAATTGATTTACTAATGAGCTGGTTGAGGTGTGGTTGATTGTGTTTGTCTGTGTGTTTTCCCAGCCGCTTTACAAGCTGTTGAGAAGTCCTGGTGCTGTCCAGATGAGCCAAGGCCTGCGGTGGGGGAGGCCTTTTAAGCCCACATATCCCACAGAGGGCATTCCTGTCAGGCAAAGCTAATAAAAAAAAAAGAAAAAAATACTCCCAGCCATCACTGTACCCTCTCAGCACCATCAAACCACAATGGATTGACAGGGAAGTGCCTGACTTTTATACAACTGGTGCCTAATGATAATCTCATTACCCTCAACTAATAGAAGTACTGAAAACAGATCAGCAGATGTGAGGAGTTTTCATTTCAAGTTCAAGTTTTAAAAAAAGAAATAACAATGTATTCAGCCTGTCTACAGAAAACCATAGGTGGTACTCACAGTCGCTCCAGTTCCTTCATGTCATCAAAAGCTCCACGCTCGATCACCGTAATCTGATTCTCCATCAGCTGCCTGGAGAAAAGGACACAGGGAGAAATGGATTGCTTTGATGATCGCTCAGGCTTTAAGGAGGTATAGGGGGCTTTAGGTGTTTGGTTGATGAGACTTCTCACAGTGTGCAGTTGAGTTTAGTATATTTAGCATTTCCCACTCTCTTTAACACACTAACACATGCATACACACACTCAGAGGGCAGTGGCGTGGACTGAGGGCACAGTGTGGAATCTTGGCAAAGGACACAGGGATAGCAGCCAGGAAAGTTTCCAAGATGGCTCAGAGAGTGTGGGTCTGAGCTCTAGTGTGGTCCGAAGGGTGTAACAGCTCGGTGGAGATGAGACATAAAGTAAGCAGGGGGTCACAAAGTGTGGCCTGAGCTCCACCATCTTTACAATTGACACAATTAAAGAAAAGCAAAACATGTTCTTGTTTGACAGCGCCAGAGTTTCAGGCACTACATCAGTGCTATCAGCCATACATAAACAAACAAAAAATGCATCCACACAAGCAGGAACACATCTTTTCCTCAACTATACTGCCAAAGCTAACACTCAAAAAGGGGCTTGGATAGTTTTGGAAGTGTTACAATAACACAAAGTCAGGAAGGAGAGAAAAGTGTCCAGCGGCATTAGAAGCAACAAGAGCTTTCCTTCATTAGGTGTACAACTGTTCTGTGTTGAAGGTAACCTCTCATGTCTCCTGTGAGCCTGTGGCGTGCTGCAACTCAGCAGTCTGGGCTTCCTCCCCATCGAATATAAATGCTAATCACTGTTCACACTCCATAAACATGGAGAGAAAAGTGCAATTCACTTCAGATCTCTTTCTCATGAATTTAGATGGAAATAAAGTACAAAAAAACTGCGACGAGTACTTTTGAATTGAGAAAAACTTTTTTTTGCAGATCGCCTGAGGCCATGTAGCCTTCATTTTTTCTGATGTCTTTTTATCTATTTTTTCCCCCTTTATTGTCCTGCCTTTTCTCACCGACACGCAAACAGTCAACAAAGAATTTCCGCTCTTTTAGAACAGCCAAGCATCCAGTGTCAAATAAATGGATGTAAATCAGCTGTGTTGATTTTAGGCTGACAGAACAGACGACAGCTGACTGTAAAGATAAACCTCTGTTCCTGTTTTTTACCTACATGGGGTTGCCCGGGGGTCAGCAGGATCAGAGGTCAACCCGCTGTTAGTTTAAATGCTGCTGCCCCACAGAAGCAGCACACACAGCGGCAATCCTACAAACATGTTAATCCTACATTATATACGTGGTTGGCTAATTTTCAAGTTGCAAGTGGTAAGTGTGTGTGTGTAAGCAAAGTGGAGGTGGTGCGGGAGAATCAGAGCCTTTACAGCAAGGGAAGTTCTGTTTTTAGTACTCCTGCAACAAGTTGTTTCCTTTTTACTTGCTCGTGACAAGCTGGCGACATGGCATTTAACCTCCAGATGGGTTGTGGAAGGTGGAGCAGAAAAGGAGGCAGATGACGAGAGGGGACGAGGAGCGTTGGGACCACGGCTGCGAAAAGAAGGGAAGGACAGGGGGATGGGCAAGTAACGATGAGGCTTGAAAATAGTCAAGCTTTGCTGGCGAGTAGGAATTATGCTCGGCTCGTGTTACATTTAAAACATGTTCAGGTCTACACAGCTTCCCCCTAGGCCGTGTTTTTAACACCTATAGCTCTACTTACAAGTGTGTGCACACGCATGTACGCATACAGACACTTTTACAGCTACTTTACTACCTGAAATCACAAGTGCTTTTTAATTTCACCACGGAGGGAGTCAATGACTTCACCTGAATGTGTTAACTGTGCCGAGAGTCTGTAGAAGCAGTGCTTGTGGAGGTGTGGGAACAGAGGGAAAGTAAGTGTGTGTCTGTGTGTGTGAGAGTCTAAGGGACAATCAGTGCAACCACAACAAGCAGAACACAGTGAGAGATAAGTCCATTACATTGATAGCTGCAGGCACTCGGTAGCTTAATGTACTTCTGAGTGGCGCTCTTGGCGAATGCATTGCCATTTCACTGGGTTTGTGCTAATTTGAGCAGCAAATCAGTAGATGACAAGCTGCAAGGTTACATATAGCTCAGGTATGCATGGATAGATAAACTCAGACACTTAAATGTTCCACACATACAAACAATCTCATCATTTCACATGAATACAAAGGCAAGTACTTACAGAACTCTGAGGTACTTGAGTCCAGCAAAGTCACTCTTGGTGATGCGTGTGAGGTTATTTCCATTCAGCTCCCTGCAAAAAGAGACACGCAAACATGAATCAATAATTCATCTTTGTTCTCCCTCTGGAACTGTTCAGCCTGGTGACTAAAGAAGCAGAAAGTAGCATGGAGGCATCTTTAACTACTGATACCTGAGTCACAGTATCACACATACAACCACACACTTCAGACACATATGGTACACACACTGTTAGTATGGCTCTCTGGAAAAGCACAACACAGGTATAATATATGCAGAAAATGTCTTTAAATGCCTGTGTTTTTTATAAAATGCAAAATCCTGTGGTGTTAAATGTAAAACGCTCTGCTGGGCGGAAACAGGAGGATTACGTTAAAGGGAAGTTCATGCTCCGTTCTAACTCCACTGGGAGTTACGAAGTCCTATTAAAATGGAAGCCACATTTGAGCTGCTCGTTTGCTTTTCTGTTTCAGCCCTCTCCCACCAACACACTCAACACCCTCCCTCTCCACCCCCCTCTCTGTCTGCCATGTCCTTCTACAATTGCTGGGGATTAGCAGGAGCCAGCAGAGGGGATTTGGGTAGGGCCACAAGGCCAGAAAGCTAAGTGCTGTGGATATAATGGGAGCAGCCTCCCTGCTGAGAGCTGGCCATTGCTGCAAGAAAGAAAGACAAAATAACTGATAAACAGGGGTTTTGAATTGAGTTTTGTTTTTCTAGAGGCAGACAAAAGCCCCTCAAAAGTGTTGCACATTTAAATCTGAAGGGTGATGAACTTGACACATATGAGATGGGCTAGAATAGTCATTTATGGCTGCAGAAGAACCTCAGTAGCTGAGTGTATTCTTACGAATACATGCAAAGAGAAAAACAAAGCATGCAAAATATTCAAACCATACAAGCTACAGCACATTGAAATTTATAAAAATATGCAGTTTCTCTGACTTTAACACACTTTCTAAGTATAATGTGTCCACCCTATCCTGAACCCCCAAACCCTTGTTCCCAAAGCAAACCCAAAAATTTGGCTCTGAAATCTACACGGAAAGCATGGGTCTCTCTCTCCCTCAGTCGCTCTCTCGTCTAATGACCACTCGAGGGACTGTAGCGCTATGCAGTACGAAGGAGAGTGGTCATTACAGACAGATGGTGCACGTGTGTGCGTGCATGTGTGTGTGTGTGTGTATACACAGGTGCATCGCCAGGCGGAGCGTCACAGCTACGGGAAAATAAATAATGGACTGGGCTTCATTAGCCTGGACTCTGATACACACACATGTGGTGCTCATTACAGGTGCTTACGCAGATACACACATACACCCACACACACTTCTGGATTTCCAATGTCTTATCTTCAGGGTGGTCATTGCTGATGAGACTCGGAGGACATTAAAAAGGGGGAAGATAGAGGATGTTGGGGGGGGGGGGGCACATATATGTGAACAAATGACTCAAACATAAACAAGAGAAACATCATTCTCCTGCAGCAATTATTTCTGTAGCTTTTGCAAATACTACAGAGCTGAGTAATAAAAGAGTTATTCAATATTTTTTTTGCATTGGGTGACTCAACAACATGAGCTTTTCTGGGAAAGTGTCTTTAAGTATGCACCTGTTCAGAAAGTCATTTGGACAATGCTCAAAGGTGTCTTCCAGCCTATGATAGTTCACTTAATCAGAGTAAGTACATGGATTAATACGGTTTACACGTGCAAATTTTTCCAATGAAATTTTGCAACATAAAGTTTGGAAGGCTTTGCAAAGTATTCCTTAGTGCCAAACTTCTCAGTCTGTGCAGGTGTTCAGTTTCTCTGGGACAAATCTGGACATAGAAGTATCTTTTGTGTGTGAATACACAAGTGAGCTTGTTCACATACAACAGTGCGATACAAGTAGTCAGTCAACTTTGATGCCTAGTACTTCATTTACTAAATGGGGTAAATCTATTTAACTCAAAAAGGTTAAAGAATATGGACTCTAGACATGCAAACAGTCTAGACTCATCAGCGCTTGTCTCTGTGTTGATTCCACATGTAAACAGTGCAAAGTATGCCAAAGTCATTTACAATTCATCAAAGGAGAAATCTGCTGTTTATTAGCAACAGTATCAGTCACTGANATCAAAGGGAGCTAAGCAAGGACTTTTGGCACTGTAGTAAAGGCACGTTAACTCATTTCATAGACAGATGTTTTGTAATACTGACTCTGTGCAGGTTTTTACATTAAAGCGCAGCAGTATTACTTTAGAAGCTGAAAATTATTAGGTATCGTTCCGAGTTCCTACAGCAAAGGATTTCCACCTCCAACTGCTTCAGTCAAATCCATTCCATCCTCTGGAAACCTCTGGAAGAATTCCCACTGCTGACACACTTCCTGGGGAGAAAGTGGATTTATGACATCACTATCTAATCCCTCTTCATCTTCCATCCCAAGCTGATTGATGCTTGAAAGTATTTCCTGGTGCACCTTCCCTCGGGTGGACACGCGGCAGCTATGCTCCACCGCTCCACATCTCTATAATTCAAAGAGCCTCGGAGCACTGCTACAATGCTCGAAAAGTCATTACGTTTATTTCTGCCAGCTGCTGGGGTCCCTCTGCTGTGCCTGTTTCAGACCTGTTTCAAATTGAGCAACGCTACATAAAATGAAAGACTGGACTAGAGGGAGGATAAGTGAGTGGCTCACTGAGGGCAGAATACAGATTAAACTCAAGCAGACACAAATGTTCACATGTGCTCTGACAAAATAAATATACTCTACTGAGAAATAAACTCAAGCCCAGCAACCAAGGGCTATACACACAAACTATGCTTACTGCAAAGGTAATAGTTTTTTGGCCTGAAAGCTGGAAAAAAGAAAAGGACATCATGAGAAACTTTTGCTGGTTGTAAAGATTCTTATGAACATTTCACTTCCATGCAAAGATGTAGTTTATATCTCGCTACATTAAGTGGACATTCAACGTTTTGATGTGTCCATTACAACGTCCACATTCAATGTTGCACTGCTATGTGCAACATTGTATACTAAGCTGGTTTGCCTACAAGTTCTTATGAAGGGGGGGCAGAGGGTTGTAGTCACATTAGCAAACCAAGGTCAGAAGCCAGAGTCCTTTACTTTTCTATTTCATGAATCTCACACGTGACACCACAATTTCTTTTTTGCTCTCACTTGTGAATGGTTAACGTTAAGCTCAGATAAATACATGGTTAGAAAAATATACACGATTAGGGGGTTTTATGCATTAGATTATTTATGAATTGTGGTTTCTTTCATGTCACGTGGACGCTACGCTTCACAAAACAACTGGCTACAATTATTTCTAACCATGGATTATGACACTACCATGTTTAATGTAGATAAATGTATCTATTACTCAACTTCTGGTGAGAATGGGCTTCTTTTCAACTCTGACCAAACTAAAATATTTAGATATTTCTTCATGTATGGGAAACTTCTAAAATCGGTATAACCTTATTATGATAGCAGGTCAAGGTTTATTCAGACTGAACAAGCTCAACAAGGGAAATTGTTGATAATAAGGGACATTTTGCTTTGAAATTAGATTAAAATGACCCATTCAGGTGCTTATTCTATTGCAAAGCAGTCATTCTGCATCACTGCTGGGATCGCCACAGGAACATTTGTACTGAACAGCTTTAGCCTGGCAGGGAAGACAGAAGACAGCTGATTGAGGATTGGTGCATGTTGCTGTCCAACCTCCACTCTGTGGAAACAATCTGATGACCACAACCCTGAGGCCCCACAACATAAAAAAGGATGCTCATTAATCACAGTTGCAAACTGATAATGCTATCTGAGCAAACCAGCCACACTGATGAATGAACAGGTTGAAAAGCTGTAAACAAGCAAAACAATTCTCCTCCTGTAGATTGAACCACATATGGATGTGACAGCCATGAAATGCATGGATGGAGAGAAAGGAGGGGAAAGATAGAGTCAGTGCGTGACAGAAAGATGACAGAGAGACTCTGACACAGCTGTTAGATTTCTGAAAGTGACAGTGAGAAGCAGTGTAAAGCAGTGTGTAGCGAGTAGCCAGGGAGCTGTGAAGAGCTGACGAACTGTCTGGGAAATGTCAATTGAGAGATGAAGCCTCAAGGGCAAGGTGGACAAAGGAGAGAAAGTGGACAAAATGTTGGTTGATCAGACATTACAGACACAGTCAACTTCATTTGGGTTCATAACAGGCTCCTATCAAAAGACAGGAAGAAAGAAAAAAGTAAGTAAGAAAAAAAAAAATCACCACCCTGACCAAAATACCACTCTTAAACCCAACTGGAACACTTCTATCCACACTAAGAGGTCAGATTTTTGCTCAGCTTGAACAAAACATTCCCTCTTTACTAAAATGTGGCTTTCAGACAAGCAGCTAATGCCCTCAACTGTACATTTTTACTGTGTGTGTGTCAGCAATCATGTAAGCGGGCTTGTGTGTACGGCGCGTAAAAACTGTCTGAGTCTGTTTTCCCTGCTCCCGGGCTCCTCAAGGGCTATTTACAGTTTTCATTCTGCTCAGTCAGGCCTCAGGAGCAAGATTACTGATAGGAAAGTTAAACATCAAGTAGATTTCACACAAGCATTGCCACAGACACACACAGCTCTTTCTCATTGCCTTGACCAATGTGGGGTCTCCTGCATCCTGTAGAGTCCATCTCCTTGTACAAACAGCCGCTAGTAAAAGTGCATATGTTTCTGAGAAGTAAAAAGAAAAATTCTATTTTAATGTAGCAGAAGCTGCTTGGAGGTAAAGACTTTACAGATACTCAGAAAGATGGAAAAGATGGAAAAGATGGGGGGGGGGACAAGAGAGCAATATAACACACAGAAGCTGTGATCAAACATATATGACTTATGACACTCTCTTAGGTTAAAGTGAATCAATTAAACATCTGTTCCAATGTGTGTTACAGCTACGGGACGGAAAAAGAACACACACGCATGACTGTAGCAGGGGCAGGGACTGAAGGGGTCTTTCATGGTTTATACTGTATCTGTAGTTTGTTCATCGGCAGACTCTGAGGTTCTGTTGTGGTTTGATTCTGTATGAAGGCATTTAGGCTACAGTATATGGACGTGCACTTTAAAGTGCATCATGTAGATGAGACATCTGTGCTCTGCCACATTTATTGTATTTCAGCCCTTGCAAACAGAACTGAAAAGATGTTTGCGTCACAGATGTGCACTGAGAACTGCATGTGCACTTGGAGCTGTCTGTTGGTCTGCATGTATTAAGACTAAAAACTCTCACCCCCACAGATTGTTTTGGCTCTATACATACTAGCTCATCTGCTAGTAGATAAAACACCCTCTATAGAAAAGAAAAAAGGCTTCTTTACAGCCATAACACTGTAAAAATTAAGATATTAATTAATGATGATTAAAAAAGTGAATCATTTTAAGTAATTTAGTAAGTATTAATTAGTTTAGAACTGGGGATTTTCTTCTTTTCTCCTTCACATGCGATATAGATTATACAATTTCTGACTGATTTTTAATTATTCCATTCATCAAGATCGTAAAAATAATTAATATGATAAATGCATTAACTCCAGTGTGACATAAGCATGCAGACTGAAACATATCTAAAGTGGATCATGGACAGGTGCCAACAATTTACTCTTGAACTTGAAGCGAACAGAAGCGTTTTGAGTACCGTGAAATGTGGATTATGACGGCGTATCTACAGTATCGCTGAGTGTTCTCTGATGTGCATTTTAACAGGCACACATCACCGAGCCCCTTTGCGCTCCAGCTTCTTGCTGTAGAGCCAGAAGGGCTAAAAGCAAAGCTGCTCTTCTGAGAGATGAAAGGCGATCTAGGTGGATTCTCCAAATTTGATTTTCATAGTCTGCTGAAATACAGGCCCTCTTAGACAGCCGTGCAAAATAATCACGCATGTGCACTCACATGTTCACATGCACATACATCATACTGTATATATGCATGTCAGGCCCGCACATAAAAAATAAGTGCATGCAGTGGTCTTGAAAGGTGTTTTTTGACAACACACACACCCTGCTGAAAGGGTCTTTTCTTCGCTCTCATGGGTACAATTAAACATCCCTAGAGACGCTGTACTCATCTGGAGAACAGGCCAGTGGGTCTGTGGTGTGCATAGACACACAGCAGCTGGCTTTGATGCTTAGCGGTCAGCCATCACTCTGCTTAAACAAGCAACACTCTGACTGTACATGTATGTTAAGTATAAAAAGGTGACTAAAGTGTAAAAAGGTTACTAAGTGCGTAGGCTAAATGAAAACTAAAAACAGCAGAGTACTATAGAATGAGCTATGACCTGCAAGTACTACCTGCATGTTGCCCCATACTTTGACAGGCAAGAGAAAAGACAAATGTCACATAATGATAAATTTAAATTTAATGACATCCTACTCAGGATTCAAGAGAGAAGCCCACAGCTGTGTTGCACAGGCAGTAAATTGAACTGACCGAGTCCCAGGCCTGTAATTTCACAATGCTCCAGTGTGCATAAACATTCTCTGAATGATCTTCATTCCAAGCAGTATTACTCCTCACAGGATTATCAGCCATGAGGATGGATATATTAGACTGTAAAAATGGCCTGAAGGAAATTCAATCTGCCTCAGGGCTAGACCTCTCTTGCCCTTTGTAATAAATAACACAATCCTATTTATTCATTTATTAGCTTTGTGGGTGAGTTAAACCACCCACTCCTCTGTGTGGTACTCCTTTCACCAGCGATTACTACCTCAGCTCATGTGCTGGTTTGGACTTTTTAGGACCTCACTTCATTTCTTTGTCTTTTCCCATCTTTTTTTCCTTCCTCCTCAGTCACATAGCCAGAGCTGGCAGGTAGTGGGCAGCCCATGTTCAGCCATGTCAGGGTAAATTAGGGATCAGGTGGCCGGTGAGCTGTCAGTTGTACCATCTATGTGCCGGTGCCAAAAACACTGCAGGCATGCCCAGGCACAAGCACGCACCCCTCCTGCCTCCAACCTTGAAATCCGTAGTTATCAAAGCAACTGATCCCCTCATCCTCACCCACTACTAACCCTCCTGTGTGTTCATCTAACATAACTTATTCACCGCATGAAGGCACACACACACATGGAGGCACATGATCATGTTTATGAATAAACAAAAGAGAATACATGCATATGGTGAGCAGCCTCCACCTCCTCTATCCTGGAGGAGCTCCAACATGCCCCCAGATCTCAGTACAAGGTATTTTTTGGCATATAATAACTGGCTTTTTGCAATTACATGAAGGCACACACAGCTCCTCCTCTTCTGCAAATCAACTCATTCACAGATAAGACACACATTTAATTTAAACAGCACAGCTGTTGAGAAGACAAATAGAGAGAAGGGTTGCAGTTTGGTTTGATACCTGTCCAACAAATGGCTGTAAATTGCTTTAATCGGCATTACAGATTTTCTTCTTTTTTTTGTTTTCTCAAAGGAGTGTGATATCAATGTGATTGCAATTACAATGTGAATATTTCCAGAGTGGGTGAATAAAAATGCACACAGACAATGCAGAAGAGGGGAAATAAAAGACACAGGATGGATGCAGAGAGGACACAGAGGGGGGAGAAGCGGCCAGAGGCCCATACGCAGCAGGGTGTGATTTTAACACATGGAGCTCACAGTCTCATTACAGGCTTCGGTTTGAGGAGCGCAGGGGTCAGACCTGATCCAAACCCATACTGACAAGTGCAAATGGGATTCTGCTGTCTATCTCAACAGCTTCCATACACACAACCTGCCCCAAAAACACACACTCATTCCCCCAAAACTAACCCCCTCCTTCTCTAACACACACACTAAAGCATCACCTTGTTTACATAAGCATAAACACACACATCTTTTCACACACGTATCGAGGAAGATTCAGAAAACCAACCTGGTAAAATAAGGTGTGTAGTCTGTTGCTAAGCTTTCTGTAGTCCACACTGGCTGTCTTTCACAACACTAACATTGCCTCCCCCTCCTTCCACTAACAGTTTAGTAGCACCACACACTTTTAAATGCTTTAATTGATACACTTCTACACACACAAAAAGAAGAAAAAAACTCCTGTTAAAGTTTATGTGGTAAAGATAAACCTCTGGAACAATTCCAACAAGTCATTACTCATTTTTGACCCCAGTGGTGCTTGCATAAATTCACTCACACAATCACACATTTTCCAAACACACACATAAATCTAGCTATGCACATGGGAGCATCATGTGGGGCCGGTCAGGCAGTGTTGATTTGTACAATCACCTTGATGAATCACCCTATACAACCGCTCACAGAGGAGAACAGCTTCTATTGTTAAACAGAACGTCTCAGCAGAGACTGGCTATCTTCTACATGACCTACACACATAAACACACACACTCACACAAAAAAATCAATGGGAAAAAAAGGAGCAATGACCAAGGAGTAGATTACACATGATCGTTAAGCACAGCATGCTTAAAATGCAGTGCACCAAATATGCTTCATAAGAGCCAGAGATGCTCTAACGATAAAATCTTCAGCTCTTTGCGCCCTACAAATGCACAAACAACTTTTAACACAAAAATCCTCTTGAGTGGAGGGGAAAGGGATATTTCCACTGTGAATGGCCATTCATGTAAAATGAAACCACTAAATGACCATGTTTCCTCTCAGGTTCACTATTAAACCAACATGCGCATTCATGCAACCGAGAAGCATGCAGGCTGCCAGGCAAGAAAAAAAAAGGTGTTCTTAGAAATTAAATATGAAAAGCATAAAATATGCAGCCAGCTCCCTCTATGCCAACGCTCCCTCTGACACAGGCTTTCGCTGCTCTGTTCCCACTGCATGTTTTATTCACGACTGATATTCTAAAAGCTGAAATAGAACAATCTATTTCCCCTTGCACTCCTCACTTCTGATTTACTGATGAATTTTTCAGAGGAATGTCAGAAAAGACAGAAACTCCACTCAGCAGGCCAGCGTGCGCTTCACCTCTCCCTCCATCTCCCATCCTCCCACCTTTTATTTTTTTCTTTTACAAGACAGCTATGTGATCCTTGCGCGAGACTGACTTAGGCAGCAGATTTGCTTAATTTTCTACATGATTTAACAATTTTCTGGAGTGAGGGCTCAGAGGCATGGCAAGGGGGGAGAGGAAAGTCGTTGGCCCAGAAGTGGAGAAAAGTGAAAGGAGGGAGGAACAAGAGGAGGCATAAAGAGAGATAAGCAGAAAATATTTGTGATATGAGTGATGACAGATCCCTAAATATCACTGAATTTCAGCTAACCACAACCACGTAGCAAATCTTGTTCTTAAACTGATTGAAACTTTACTTTTTAAAGTTGATATTTAAAAAGTGGAGCAAAAATAAGACACAATCTTATTTGTAGGATGTTTCAGGATTGAGAGAAAAGGGAATATAAAGCTGCAAGCAGCAAGTATAAACAAGCAGGTAACTAAATTATGGACACATGTGAAAGGCACACATCTGCTCCTGCTCTTTCCAGTCCCTCATGCCTATTTATACCTGACTGGAATGCCAGTGAGTGACTGACACACATACACACAGCTTTACAGACATGGCTATTGTTCTGTGTCGGTCTAAGCAAAGTCATGTGCACTACCACAGTGCAGTTAAGAACCAGCAGGGAAACGGTGGGAAGAGAAGATAAAACATAGGAGTTTCTCCATTACAGACACACACACGAGGAAGTAAGCAGAGTTGGTACTCACAGTCTTTCAGTATTGCGGGGGATATTCCTTGGCATGGTTTTGAGACCCAGTCCGTGGCAGTCTACTGTGGTGCCGCTGCAGGTACACAGGGCTGGGCAGGCACTGGTGTTCCCGGTGATCAGGGCACAGAGCATCAGCACCCACATCCAGTGCATGGCTAGGCTGCCCATGCTTGCCTCAAAACAGTTACTTCTAATGGGCATGTTCACCACCACAGCAGCCTGCTCTTCTTCCCCTCACTTTTCTCTGTCCACCTCTCTTTCTCTGTCTGCTTTCAAGAGTTCTGCTACAACCCACAGGTCTGCTGGAATAATTTATTTCTGTGGTGAATATAAATAGAAAGGAAAAAAATAACTATGACAAGATTTTCTTCTCAGCTGTGAAACAATACAAAATCCTTTTTGTTCTTCTGGAATTCTTTTGATGCAGGTTTGATATCCACCACAGTTTGTTGACATGAAAAAAAACTGTTTTCTTTCTCTTGTGTTCTTCTTACAAACTCCTCTTCTTGCTTGTCTTTGTGGAGTTGGTGCGCTCTGGTCTGCACACGTCTGTCCTCCTCTCACTCAGTCCTGCTCTGCTCTGCTCGCCTGAAGAGAGAGGGAATGGGGAAAGAGCAGAAAGAAAAAAAAAAAGCTAGTCTCTCTCTCTCTCTCTCAGATACACACACCAGCCATCCATCACAAGGATCTACAAATAGCAGAGCCTCCGACTCCACCCCTAC
>JAPMNP010631280.1:1624-12210 GCA_029874935.1 Atherina boyeri
ACCCAGAGCTGTTGTGAAGTTCTATTTGAATGACCTATGAGTGGCCTCTTGGATCTGGAAAATGAAAATGAAAAGTAACTATTGATTGACTAAAGATAACATTTATAGACTATTTAGAATGGTTCTGTCAGCAGCCTCTCCTTGGAAGTGTTTTAAGTGAAACCACACTTGAATGCAATATGTACTTACTTTTAATTACCCATATAGAGCTGGGCGAGGAATTTTTCATTTCTGGCAATATCGATATATATCACAATATAAATCAAATCACTATATTTGTCAAATTTCAATGTTCAGTTGCTAATCAGCAGCTTGTTTGGATTGAAATATGTATTTCCTGTCATAGTTAAATATGACAGATGTACTGAAGGAACATGACAACTTTCAAAGCTTTAGTCTGAGTGCTGAAAGATTGTTGAGAAGGAGCTACAAAGTATGGTTGAATGTCGGTGTTAGCTTTTGTATTTTCATTTCCCCTCATTTATTGCCTCACAACACAACTTTTTCAGATAACTTAAAAAAGGTACACATATTACAAACTAAACTGAAAGTATAAGCTTTCAAGTTTTAAAAGAGAATATTCTAGAAAAAAATTAATCTTAAAGTTTTCAAGTTATACAGAAGAACAGTATAATTTAGTCAAATTTTTAGCCCCCTGCAAAAATATCTTTTTCCCACAGGTTGTGTTTTCTGAGTTTTCCTTGAACCAATTTCCTCAATTTGCTGTCAGTACAAGAAGGTTTGGCACTGTGGTACAGATACATTTCTGTCAGGGGAAAAAAAAGAGAATCTAGGATTGTTTGACGAGCTGAGATGTAGATGTGCCAAGTCAAGATGTTAAACTATTCAGTGAGCAAGTCACCTACTGTGAAGCTGCCTGGTTAAATAAAAATCAGACCGAAGTAATTATAGCTTGAATCCATGCATGCTCTACTTTATGTTGTTTCCTCTCCTGCAGGCCACGTCATCCAGTTGGTCTGGAACCTGCCAGCACATTAAAACCAAACATGTGTCTGCAGATGGCAGCAGGTCTGCATGTTGAAGCTGTGCTATGCAGATATGCACGCACGACATCTTCCTGCATGTTGACAGAGCTGAGCTCAGCAGGCATGTTGGGACCGTGCTGCTTGTTATTGCACATGGCAGCAGCCTAGAGGCTTGGTAGTGATGAAACAGGAGGGATGAGTGAGCTGACAGACAAGTCTGTTCACCTGAACAGCAGTTCAACATTCAGTTTAATTTTACATGTTTGTTTGTTTTCCCTCACTCAGCGATCAAAATGTTTAAATCTACTTTAGTTTGAACCTAATGGATACAATAATTCTGGTTCACATTATTTCTGGCTGGATGAAGGTGTTGCCATGTGGGGGGAAAAGGTTATGTCAGTATTTAAAAATGTAGGGCAGAAATTTTACCAGCTTTGCAGTTGTTTACTTGTGTTGCAATGGACACACTGCTGTCAATAAAAGGGTCAAACCACACTTTTATTTAAGGTGTTTAAATGGCATTGATATCTCATATTTATTCAGTGGGTCAAATGGATCAGTTGCCACACTTGATTTTATAATTTACTATAATATTCTGCATATCTTCCTGTGTTAAAGCCAAAAAAGTAGTGTTTTTCCAGTAGCTGGAAATAGAAAGCTACAATTTTATTTTTTTTTAATTTTACAAAGATATATATTTTCTGCCACTTAGATTCATTTTGATATTGGTTACAATATTAGGGTGCCCTAAGACTAAGTGGTCGAAACAGAAAACTTTGGAAAGCTGACTGTTACTAAGCTGTTATTATTTAGGATGTCAGCATTCATGTTTGTTTTGTGTTTTTTTCTGTGTAAGAGTATTTTTAAATTGATATGAAATCCTTTTTCCTTTTCAGTCAAACAAAATTAGTTATATAACATTTAAAGATGCATCATTTTATTTTTAATTTTTTTTTGCGGGGGTTTAAAGACGCCAACTCTGACTTCCAACTTTCCCTTTATTATATACACTTGCTGAGTGAGGTAAACCTGACGTATGCAGAGTCAGACAAAAAGGGAAAATCTGTCTTAGTTTGATCTGATTGATTATTTTTGCCTCTTCTGGTTTTCTGTTTGTTTATGTTTGGACTTCATGTTAAAAGGCTTGATGCCAATGTGACTACTCACAAGTATGATAAACATCATGCTCCCTGGTTTCTTAAGGCTAGGTTTACTTCCTGTTTTGAAGAATGTCTGTGATCCTATGACGTCTTCATATCTTCACTTCCTTTTTTCCCTACTTCCTTTCTGCTTATTTCCCAACCCATGTTTTATCTATTTAACCTGTCACCCTCAGGTGTTTGACAACTATGCCGTGACAGTGATGATCGGTGGGGAGCCATACACTCTAGGACTGTTTGATACTGCAGGTACAATTAAGCCTACACTTTAATTATTTTCTTCACTGAATCATTCAGATGTTACAGTAAACAGTAAAGGAACCAGTGGTACTACTCAAGCAGTGGTTCTCAACCTGGGGTTCCTGGACCCCCCAAAGGGGTCCCCCTAGGGGCACAGGGCAGGCAATTGGTCCTTATTTTAAAAAAAAGAAAACAAAGAGTAATGGTATTTATCTGTAATTTCCTTGATTTTTAGTTTTATCAAAGGAAAGGAGTCAACAAGAATGCATCATTTATTGTGACAATCGGCTAATAAAAGCATAAAACCAAGCATGGTTTCAACATGGGGCGGGCAGGGGGTCCACAGCTTTTTGGCAGTTGCATAAAGGGGGGTCCTCAGGGAAAATAGTTTGGGAACCACTGTATTATCAGAAACTTCAAATAGATAAACCTGTTGATAATTTGTTTGAATTTGTTCCAGTTCCAACTGTTGATCCAGTTTTTCTCTAAATGTGTAACTTCGTGTAGGTCAGGAGGACTACGACAGACTGCGACCCCTCAGCTATCCTCAGACTGATGTCTTCCTCGTCTGTTTCTCTGTTGTATCACCCTCCTCCTTTGAGAACGTCAGAGAGAAGGTTTGCAAAGTGAATTTTTTTTAGCATGTGCCCAAACTCAGATTTGCATTTGAAAATAGCTGGATAGTTTGTAATGTCCAGTGGACTCTTTATCATCAGATTTCACATCATGTTAGTTACTTCCGAGTTTCTTTAATTGGTGCTGTTTTTCAATTAAATCTTCTTGTTTCACTTTCCTTTGCTGCAGTCCCGAAGCATGCATATAATTTAACAGATTATTTGATTATTCAATAAAAAAAAGCAATATTTGGATTGAAATCTAACTGGTTTCTTTTCAAGTTTGAGCTTTGGTTTTTGTATCTCACTTCTTAGTTTTCTTGCTAATAGGACACCAAATTGTTGAATAAAATTACTCGGTCAACATTTGCACACTGTTGAAAAGAATCTTGTATCATTCTGACATGGGGTTTCTGACTCTTTGACCAAACACACAACAAGATGCAGAGCAGTAGGAGTTGCCATGTAAGTCTATAAATCCTGACCTGAAGCCCAACTTTTCACAGTGGGTGCCAGAGATTTCACACCACTGCCCGCGGACGCCCTTCCTGCTGGTCGGGACCCAGGTGGATCTGAGAGACGACAGCAACACTCTGGAGAAACTGGCCAAGAACAAACAGCGAGCCCTGACCTGTGAGAGCGGGGAGAAGTTGGCCCGTGAGCTCAAAGCCGTCAAATACGTGGAGTGTTCAGCTCTTACGCAGGTACACGGAGAGGGAAAAGTGTCTTGTCCTGTTTTTTCCACTGAGAATCAAGCTTTGGTACCTACAGCTGTTAGTGGTTAGATCATTAAATGCATGAATACAAATTAGGGCTGGGCATCATTGAATCCATTTGACCATTTAATTTAGAATTTGCTGTTTATGACTATTTTGTTTTTATGGCCTTCCATGGTTAACAGACGGCTCAGTCCTCTCGCTGCCTATATCCCATATAGACACACACATGCTCACACACCCACAAAACAAAACTAAACATGGCAGCATGCAAGGAAGAGCTCATTCCCAAAAAGCCACTGTCACTTATTTGCAACTGGTTCGGTTTTGCGACCCTTTGATTCAGAACAAGTAACGACACGTTGCTAAATTAGTTTGAAGGCTTTTTCTACCAAAGGTGGCAGAATAACCATTTACTTTCAACACCTCAAACAGGCATGCCGGCTAGGGGGAGAAAACGAGCCGACACTTAAGAAATTTGCTCGGTCATCTGAATAAATTGTTTTTTTTGGGACACCATAGGTTATAATGGTTTCTGATGACTCAATGATCAACTTACAGGACCAAATCTACAAGCTGTTTACCTCTGAACAGTAAAGTCCTCCCACTTTGGCTCTGGTTAAAGTGGTGTGAATACGGGCATTGACAGAATTTAGTTGCACAATGACAACAGTGAGAAATGCTGCCCTCTATGATATGCAGAAAATGGCAGCAGTCTACAAACTCCCATCAAGAGTCAACCAACTTCAGGGGAATCATTTTTAGTGCATCACACACACACGCACACTACCAGACAAACATTTTGGGCACACTTTCTCAATAGATTAAATGGGAATGTATCCAAATTTCTGACTGGTAATGTACATACTATCTGTGTGACAAATGATTATTTTGCATGTAAATGTGCCTAAAAGAAGTCCAAGTTTATTGTTTTTGATCAGTAATTATGTGTTTAAGAATATGGGGGAAAAAATGAGATTCAAATACAAAATCTAATTTGGTGTGAAAAAAATCAGAGCTTTTATTTATTTATTTTTTAGCCATATTGCCCAGCCCTAATTTAAATTAACCTATTAGGCAAACAGGTAGGTCACACAGATGTCTGTGACTATCCTATAAGAAGAAGAAACTATGTGTTTGAATGACATCAGACGTCTGACTTATCATAACAAGTCATATTGATTGATCACACGTGTTTTGTCGGATAAACTGGAAACTTTCACAATCTTTTCTCTTTCTTCAAAGACAGGAATAGCTCATCAGTGTCTCTTTTTTTTAATTTTCAGAGAGGACTGAAGAACGTATTTGACGAGGCCATCCTGGCCGCTCTGGAACCTCCAGAAAATAAACCCAAAAAGCGCTGCGTCCTCCTATAGATGCTGGAAGAGCAGGCACAGGGGGAGGAGGAGGAGGAAGAGGAGGAGCTGGACGGGGAAGAGATGAACCTCAACATGAGCAGAGGGAGGGAGCACCAATGGGAGGGTGGGCGATGTAGACACATGTTTCAACAGTGCCTTCAGCCGTAGTGACCTAACTTGGGTGTGGTGGAGCAGGCAGTTGCTTTATTTTCCTTATGGATATGTTTCACCCTAATATTGACTAACACATTTGAACAGCACTCCTCACTAACCAGGAAGCGGGTTTTAATAATGGGAGGTTGAGCAATAGAGAAGTGTGAACTTCAGATGCCTTGAAGATACAAATTTTGGGTAGAGTCACATTTTTAGCTAAACTGGAAACCAACTCCATATTTAGAGAAGTAAATAAGCAATTATCCAGGCACTGATGTATTTGGAAGTGATAAAAGATAAAGGAAGGGGCACGTCATTGTCAGTCTTTAACACAACTTTTCCTTTTTTTTCATATGCCTGCTTTCACTTTTGACTTTTGCAAATAACTTTTGTGAAAGATGAAAATTAATCACAATTAAATCCAGTTGAATTCTTGATCAAACTAGAGACTGAAGCTTACGGGCATGTTAATCATTACATTGAAAAGAAAATTACTATTTGAACACGATGAAACGAATGTTTGTTTTAAACCGTTTTAAATGCATGTTTAAAAACTTCCACCTCTGTTCAAACTGCAGTCTGCAGTTGGGAAATAAAGTTTTGACATTTAGAAATCAGAATGAAATTGATATTTGTCATCTGAAAACAACAGAGAGAATCGGCTGTGGAACAAAAACATTCCCTGTAGCTTAGTGGACCATCAAATAATCAACAATCAGTGGTGTCTGTAATTCACATTTATTTACATTGAAAATAGGAATAATGAAAGAAATCTCAGGTTGTTTAAAGCAGAATTAGAGCTTTACTTGATTCTCCTTTTTTCACTTCACAACATGCACGTTTGTGGTCCTATGAGCATGTTCCATTTAGATTAGCCTCAATGCATCTTTACTATTCTTTACATGAGCAAAGTTAGTCACTGGATTTCTTTCATCAGACATAGGAATTATGGGAGAGTCTAAATGATGGGTAGGGGTCCGAACAGGGACACACACATATGCACGTACACAAATCTCTTTCATTAAAGTCACATTTCCTTTCCCCTTTCCTGACGCATCACATCCTGAACCAAACAACTCCAGTGAACTGTGACATATTGTCACTGCTGTCTAGCAGAACTTGATGAATATTACTAATTTAAACCTGGATTTTATTGTTTATCCATTGCAATAAATTTGCCTCGTTGATAATAATGCAGTCATTAAGAAAAGCTTCAAAGATTTTCGAGGACGCCACACTAAACAGAAGAAGAAAAAAAAGCCTCAACAGCTTTTGTGTTTTGTCTTAAAATAAATTGAGATTATTGAATGTTACTTTCCACGGATCACAGCTGAGTTATTAAAAGACTCCGCTTTGATGTGATTGCATTTCACTTAATTTGGACTCCTCCTCTCATAGCCTCATGTTAAATACAAAAAATAGCCAAAATGCCTTAATTTTTTTTTTCATCACTCCACTCTCAAACCTCAGAAAATATGCCTTAAATTACATTTTCTAGTCAGGATGACCACTGCCTTATGGTATCCTCATGGTGAAAAATGTTTAGAACAAAAGCTTTATTCAAACTGTGCGAATATATTTTTGACCAAGCCATGATGGCCACTGATTTTACCCTGTTATGATAGGAGCAAGCGGTTCAAACCTCCTCATATTTTTCCCTTTAGTGCTTCTTTCTCCTCCTGACTGGAGCTTCCAGGTGTATTGGCACCTTCTTAAAGCCTTAAAGAAAAATACCACTCAGTTTAAAGGTTTATTTGAGTTGTTTCTTTGGCCAAAAAGCAGAATTAATCAGTGTTTGAGTACATCAACAAGCCTCAGAATGTGGACTGTAATCTATATTTTCAACAGTACGAGGAGTTTAACAGACCTAAAAGGCTCTTTTTTTTATGTTGCTGTTACTCTCTTTGATAAAATAGAAACCATCCCCGTCCTTTATTCTCAGTGATTAAAGTTTATCTATTAAAGTCCAGCCTTCTTCAGCAAAACGAAGACTGAAAGAGTTATTACTGTTATCAGAGCCTCACATACTTACTTATCATTGTGCTTATTTGCCAAACTGTCCAATTAAAGACTAGTTTTTCTGTGTAAACTGGGATGATCGGTGATCTATAGATATTAATATAAAAAGTGCAGTTTTAATCTTTAATACTGACTGTCCTCAGCCTGGGAATCTGTTTCAACCCTTAACCTGACTCGATGTCTCATTTAAATGAACCAAGATTCAGTTTTTCTTCCAATATTTGAATCTATTGTTGATGGTTTATTCTGATAATGTATGAATGATTACAAGTATTACATCTAGACTTTTTCTTTCTTTTTTTCCTTTCTTTTTTTGGGTTTTTCTTTCTTTCTTTTTTTTTTGCTCTATTGTTTCATGGGGAACATTATTCTTGCAGATTTTGGACACTTTGTGGAGTTTTTATTTCTTTTCTTTTTAGATATTTTTACAATTACTTGACAGTTGAGTGTCAGCAGTTTCACAAACTAAAAGATCCTGATAAGCTTTTGATGGCAAATTAAGAAAAAAAATATATATTTGAAGCAATAATTACAGATGTGGAAAAATTCTGCTCTGTATTGAAAGTTGAATGTTGGAAGTGGTGGGTGTTTGGAATTAATAAAAATAGTACTTGAATGTTGTTTCAACCTGACTTTATTTTGTTTTTTGTTTTTTTTAACTAACCTGAACTGTAACAACATGACTTAGCCCCTCAACCACTGAATCTCCCTTTTTTTATCTGCTGCACTAATGGTTATCTTTTTCCCTCATTCTTTTTCTTTCAAGGAAAAGAAAAACATGTGCAATTCTGCACCAGGGGCTAAGCTGTCATAAATACAGAACGTGTAATTACTTTTTCATTTATTTTAATTAGCTTCTAGTTTATTCATTATTAGATTTTAAAGGTACGTGGACATCTTTATGAGCACATAAGAGAACAAAATGCCACGAACCAGGTCCAGACTTTTGGATATTACAAAAATTGTAGCCTATTTTATAGCAACGTTACAGCTTTCTGATAAGCATGGAAGTGAATGTTGCATTCGGGTGTCCTTGGAGTACACAGGAAGACTTGAAGCTTGAATTAAACCTCGTTCGGAATTTACAATAACAGTTATTTGACCCTTGAACCAGCTGTTTTTAAATTGATTATACATAAGATAGCAACATGTCCGACGTTTTTTTTTATTTATTATTATTTATTTAAAGCTGTGTTTTGATCAGGCATCTATGCAGTCACCTACTTTCTTGAGACGCAAGCCTGGACTTCAGGTGATATTTACAGCAGTTAAACTTCGACCCGGACGGCTGATAATGGACCATAAGTTCTCTAATTAAAGGTAAGTTACTTTAAAAATGCTGTCAAGTGATTTAAACACTAAAAACTAATATCTTAAATGGCATACTAAGTGACATATGAAGAAAAAAAAGAAAGAAAGCTTTGAAACCTTGAAAATCAGTGTTTGAACATTTAAAACCTGAAATAAAGTTTTGAAAGTCTGAAATCTTTAGCAAGAATGAGTAAGTTGCTTTTCCCCAGGTATTCAATATGACGACTTGATGCTTCTATCTGGGTTAAATACTGCTGGTCAGAGGGGGGACGGTCACATTCAGCTCTGAAAATGTATAAAACTTTAGACCAAACATGAACAGCAGTCATCAGATAAATAGATAATTGTAGCAACCTGCAAACAATATGTAGATTATTTATTTGCATATATTCTTTTCCCTCTAGCATAAGGTAAACTCAAACACAATGCAACTACAAGAAAATTATCTTGTTTACTATAACAAAAATACAATAAGTAAATTATCTAGAATATTTGGAAACTTTTAGCACTTAGTTTAGATACAAAACTACAACTTTAATAACTCATTTAACTATGGGGCCTATTTTGGGATTTTAATCAAAATTACTCATCAATCAAAATTAACAATTTCTTTCGGAATTAATATGCACAGCTTTTTGAACCGTTTATTTTTTTTAATAGAAATAATAGATTTATATTCCCAAGGTGGTTGCTTCTCAGACACTTGTGCCTAAAAATCCCAGCTTCCTGAGAAAAATGATTGGCTTCATCACAGGCCAGATGAGAACGCCGACATAATATGATATAAAAAAATTAAAAAAAGTTTTGAAACCTTGAAAATCACTGTTTAAACATTTAAAACCTGAGAAAAAAAAATTGAAAGGTAAAATAAGTTTTTTAGTCTGCAAGTATAATTTCGACTAAGAATTTTTATTTTTTGTAAATTAAATAAAACATTTACAAAATTGTCTTTTAGGTGGCCTTTAACAGACAGAAAAAAAAAGTCTCCAGTTTCAGTGTTTTCCGCTCATTTGAGGCAGCAATAAAAAGGATTATTGACCAAAGCAAGACTTGGGTTTTCTGAATTGTTTTCTTGTGACAAAAACTAAAGGCATTGTCCCTGCAGACCATGTCCAGTTACCTTCTCCCTGACTCAGAGTGCAGCTGAATGTTGCCACCGCTAAATGGTCCAAACAAAGAGCCAGTGATGAAGTGGCAGTCTATACCCCTCAGCTATTGTCCCTCTTAATGAGCCTGGGTATGCAAGCTGCTTAGCATCTGGGTAGTCACAGGTTCTCTGCGGCATGTCATAAACACTACTTTACAGCTTTCTAGTAGGATACATACAAGCTTTCACATCTAAAGGTTGTTTACAAGTTGCTGAAACATGTAGTAAAAGGGGCAGGATTTTTTCTTTACAAGTTTAAGTTTGGTGAAGATATTCAGAAAGCATGCCTAGCGGCGCATGCAGGGAGGTCACTCCTTCTGTGTTGCTGATTATTTTTACATTCAATGGTTTTAATGATATTTGCAACAATTTATGAACTTGTCTTTGTGCCCCGTTTTATACAACCCAACGAGTTGGGTCACAAGTTACTCAGTACCATGCACACTGATGCACTCCAGTACTAGGGGTATAAAAAAATATCGATATACGGTATATCGATAATTTTTGTAATCCTAACTTCAAATCAAAAGTGCAAAAATACTCTCTTTCAGATTTCTAATCAAATAATTAAAAACAATCTGATTATTTAATTTCTTATTTTTGATTTTGAATTGAATATTAAATGAACAAATGATACTAAGCACTTTGAGATGCACTTTGAGATGACAAAATGTAAAGTGCGTTATAAATAAAATTTATTATTATTATTATTATTATTAAGACCTGAACCCCATCACACACCAACAGATTTCTGCCCAAGTTGTCATGCCAACTGCCCGCAACTAGTGCAGACTACGTGCAACAGGAAATAGACCTTTTTCACACTTCCTGGTTTTTTGACCGGAAATACGTAATTGTAGCGGAACGTCGGACTTTTCTAAC
>JAPMNP010631313.1:0-17692 GCA_029874935.1 Atherina boyeri
GTATACGTATACGTATATGTTAATGTAGTATATATATATAGTTCATTTCAGCTTTCATTATGTAATATAATGTATTCATTATAGTACAATGTAATCAAATTGATTATATGATCCACATTAGCCCAATTCATATTAATCTTATTCTGTTCATATAAAGCCAATTCATTAAAGAAAAAAGAAAACTAAGCCAGTTAAGGAAACCATCAGATTGCATCAAATATTGTCATCGTTGAATTTATATAGACACAAGTTCAGTTAGGAATTACCTGACCTTGAGGCAGAAAGACAGCCCTAAACTTTTGACAACTGCTGCAACTGTTATGAGTGAATAAGTGAAAGTGGAAGAAGACCGTCTTGTTTCAGCATCATCTTTCTGCCTCAGATTTATGTAATTCATAACAGAACTTGCGTCTTATATTATATAAACTTAACTCCATATCCAAATCCGTGTTTGCAATGCTGTGTTCTGAGCATGCACGGGATGCCAGGTGACAGTCAAGAGGATAAACTCCCTTTTTAACAAGGAAAAAAAACTTCTACTCTTAGAGGTTTTTCTCAAGACCTACAAGTCTGAACCTGCCGTCTGAGAGTTAAATGCAACGTTGGGAATATTTGGAACTATAATATCTTTAAAATAAAATCAGAATCAGGTTTATTTGGCCATGTACACTTTCATATACAAGGAATTTGTCTTCAGCAGTTGTTAGCTCTCTAAACACACTCTTTACACTTTGTAAAGTGCCTTGAGATGACATCTGTTGTGAATTGGCGCTATATAAATAAACTGAATTGAATTGAATTGAATTAAACATACAAAAAATAGACAAGTATATATTAACTGTAAAGTCACCTATCAAAAATATATAGAAGCAAGACTGTAAAAGATCTGGTGCAGTTATGGCACCAAATATAATGGAGCTTGATCATTAAGAGCTTTACATTTGAGGAGAAGAATTATAAATTTGACTCTAGATTTAACAGGGAGCTAATGAAGAGAAACTGAAATTGGAAAAATATGATCTCTGCTGCTGATTTTCATCAGAACCCTTACTGCAGCATTGTAGGACACTCTGAGACAGGATGTCCCTTGTTTAACATTACTAAAGAAGGTGGTCCTAGACACCTGTTATGAGAGTTTAAGGACAGACCTTTGTCAAAAATAATTTCCATATTTCCTCGCTGTCATACTGGAAACATCAGTGCTGTACCTCAATGTACTAGTACTGCTCTGCACTGCTGTGCTACACTTTGTTTTTGTTTAACTCCCAATTAAAGTCAGGCAAGACAGCAGAAGAAGATTGAAAATCATTCAATGATTGAGTGAATCATCGTTCACTAATGAGAGATCCCAATACATCATAGATGGACTCACAGTTATGTAGGTGATTTAGTCCCTCTCTTTGATCAGAGAAAAGATCAATAGTACGTACATATACTGTAAAGGGAATGAAGAAAATATGTGATAATTTATTTCAATAAAATCAGTTACTATCTTAAAAAAATAGGTCCTGACAATGATCTAATCTCTATATATTTTAGTACTCCACGTCCCCCTAAAAACAGTGACTAGATAAAAACCGAAGACTTAGACGTCACAGAATCATCCGAGAAAACAGCGTGGGGTGACCTCATGATTAATACTGAGACATAGAGAAAAAAAAAACAGGAGATATAAAATACTCATCAAAACAGCCCAGCTTTTTGGGATTTTATATGAGTCATTGAAGCTGTATGGAGAGATCTCTAAGCTATTTTTAGCTTAGACTGAAGAGTTATCATTCTTCCAAGATTTTAGAGGATTAATCAGGATGTTTCATGAAATGATTAGCTTTGGCTTTGTCCGAATGAAACCATGCATATGCTGCTCAATTACGTGTCTAGTTACTGATCTGAGTTTAGATTTGCTGATGTTACATTACTGAAATGGAGGAGGTTCATTGATAAGATAAGGAAAAACTTTTAAATAAAGCCTAAGTTTAAATTAAATATCAGAAAGTTTTTCTTTGTTGTTCAGACTTTTAGGACAGTTGTTGTCTGATCAACTCATCGTTCCCTTTGTACTCACACAGCTGACATGTAGACTAATTATTACAGAAACCTGAGCACATATCAGTTAAAAAGCCAAATATTTTTGTTAGAAGTTACTTGAGAACAAATATGTACTTATTAGATATGATCTATATGGGAATCATCATCGATCCTCTGCAGATGAAATTGATTTTCAGTGGGTTTTTTGTTCTTTTTTTTTTAGGAGCAAGTTGGTCAAATCAAAGAGCGTTATGACCATCGGCTGCTGCTCAAACACATGCCTGCAGAGTTTAATATCTTCCTGGACCATGTCCAGGCCCTGGACTACTATACCAAACCAGATTACCAGGTATATGCTGCAAGATTTAGGAGGAGGATGGATACAAGCCCTGCATTCTGGAATCATGAGTCTATCTTGTTTTTTTTGTCCAGATGCTGATGTCAGTGTTTGAGAACAGCATGAAGGAGCGAATCATCACTGAGAATGAGCCCTTCGATTGGGAAAAGGGAGGAAGTGATGCCACATTGCAATCTGGTGCCTCCCCTCAGCCTCAGCACAACACCCGGCCCACTGCAGCCATGGTTGGGTAAGAACCAAATCATTATCTCTTTAAGAGCTGCTTCCTGCCTCCTAAACTAGAATTTAGTGAGAGACGAAAATGTGATGCTTAATCAGTTTTTATTCTGGTTTATTCCACCTATTTTTTTTTAGGTTTTTGAGTCTTCATTTGTAAACACTTTGGGACAAAAGCAAGCTTTTAATGTTTTATAGTTTTGTTCTGTGCGGTTTTTGTAAGGGGATTGTTTACATTGTGGATATGTGTACAGTGCCATTGTGACGCCAGTTCCTGGAGACCAGCAGAGGGAAAACACAGATGATGTTCTTCAGGATGAACATCTCAGCGATCAGGAGAACGCTCCTCCCCCCGCACCCAGCCGACCACCCGGTGAGACGGCCATCCAGCAAGTTGGAGAGCAGGGAGAGCCCTGGGAAGACACAGACTTCAACCGCAACAGACTCAGGATCAGTCTGAACAAGGTGTGAACTGACAATCAAAGAACCACATAGGCCACTATGGGAGAAAATTCTTAGGTCGGAAAACAGTTCGCTTACACCACAAATGTAGCCATCAGTTATCATCTTCCATATGTTCCATAGCTGATGGCATGCATCAAGTTTTATCTCAACTTTCTCAAATTTTTTGGTTAAAAGTATTACATTGAAGAACTACTTTTATGATTTCCTATGCAGATTTTCCACTCAAGTGGAAATGCTTAATCATTAAAAGCTATCAACTCTATTTAATCTCAAAATCTGCAGTACTAGTACTAAACCACTTTTACCCTATGAAAATGAAATAACTTCTTCTCCCAACCTGCTGATCCTCAGGGGGCTCAGGAAGAGGAAGTGAGTCGTGGTCCGTGCCCAGTATCGCCAGTTCGAGGCGGAGCCCCAGATTCTCCGACAGGTCAGGGTCGGTCTTTACGATACCGTCGGGTCAACAGTCCAGAATCGGACCGCCTGAGTGCTGCTGAGGGCCGGGCCGACGGATACGGACAAAGGTGACAAACTCCAGAAAACGGGGATGGTTTAACGCCAAACTGGACTCTCTACTGTTTTTAGAAACCTCCTGTCTGCTTAAGGGAACAGACTGGCAGAACAAAACAACAGAAATTGCTGCCGCTAGCCTTTCAGCCACAGTTAGTTGGCCTGAGATTTACTCATCGAGTTGCCGTGTTTTGAAAACTGAAATGTTTTACGAACACGAGCCTTACCTTTCAATTAGTAAATCTCAGGCTCAGTAACTATGGCTGAAAGACGAGCTGCAGTCTGTTTTTTTTTTTCTGCCAGTTCGTTCCCTAAGATAGTGCTGTGTGGATCGACACTAAGCCACGGTTTTTCTGAACGGGTTCCTGAGGGAGCTTTACCCCGGTGCCGGACAATCCTTAACTGGGAAGTGAATTTGTAGGGGTGGGGGAAAAAAATCTATTCACATAAGAATCGCAATTCTTTTTTGAACGATTTTTTAATCGATTTTTTAAATAAGAAAATCAATTTAAAAAAAATAAATAATAATAATTAGATTTTTTATTTTATTTTTAAACATGCATGCCAGTCTTTTAAAAAGTTTACAGTCACTTTAATATGAAGTATATTTAAGTATATAGCAGTATATTTCAGAAAGTCTATACTTTTCATTCATTCTGTGGTAAACTCATCTTTAGACTTTATTTTGCATTGTGGCTTGACTTGGTCCTATCTGAAGTGTCTTTAAACTTGGCTTAAATTTAAGGATTTTAGTCATCAACTGATTTCAAACACGATTTGAACCTATTTCTAGAAAAATATAGATAAGCGTTCCCATAGATGAGAAAAGATATGACCTATATCGGTGATTCTGACTAAGATTAAAGTTGGCTTGGCTTCTTCAGCAACCAGACTAAACTGGTCAATACTCGTCTCAGTTGACATCAGTACTAAATTCCCATAAACATCAAACAAATTATATTGTCTTGTTATAAATGAGTCACAATCATGCACCTTTGTGTGAATCCTCCAGGTCTAGGATGGACATCCTGGGCTCTCCATCTCGTCATGTTTACTCCTCTCAGCCAGCTCAAATGCTGTCTGTTGATCCTGGTTGCCGTGGAGATCGTCAAGCCAGCGGACGCCAGGAGGTGTCAGTGGCTTCCGTCGACCAAGAGGCGCACAGCAACGCTTTTATCCGCTCCGTTCCGCTGGCTGAGGAGGAGGACTTTGACAGCAAAGAATGGGTGATCATCGACAAAGAAACAGAGCTTCGGGACTTCCATCCAACTACGTCGGGAACTACAGACGAGGAGCCTGAGGAGCTCCGCCCGCTGGAGGAGCAGGAGGAAAAGAGGAGGCTCAGAGCTGGAGGTATGAGCTTCTGTCTAGACCCCCATGAACATTTTTGAGATTGAAAGTGTCTTTCTGCAATTAAGTACTAAAGGTTAATAAGCGCCATGTTTGATGAAGAAACATGATCTTTTTGAAGGACCCCAGATTAACTATAACTCCTTGCTGAAATTTTTTAGGGGCACCATCCAATACACTTCCACTCACTGAAGATAAATAGAAATATTGTAAAAGTAAATATATCCCCATACCTTGTAATTACCAAGTTTTTCTCAGTGATAAACAGGACAACTGATATAGCTATATTTTTATTGAATAGCCTATTTGTATTATATAGATATGAAAACTTATTTTACAGACATTTTTATAGAATAAACAAAAACTAAACTAAATAAAAAGTCAAATAAGGGAATAAAGAAAAGCATCACTGTGAATGTCTGTTGAAGTAAAATATTGTATATGAAAAAATATGGCCCTATTTTTTAATAATTCATTCATCTGAGGGTTAAAACCATGTTCAAAGCAATATTTTCACAAGCTTACCACAAAAAAGTAAGGAAATTTGTGTTTAGTGAATGATATGGTTTTTTCACATGCTTTGCTTTGTAGGCCTTATTTGTTCAAATGATAAATTGTTAAATCACCAATATGTCTTGTCTCTTCAGGCTTAATCATCCAACCCAGTAAACAACAATAAACAATATAATAGTAGAATAAGTTGTTTGGCTTTTCCAGAGAGGATTTACAAGTTTTTAATGGGCACGCACAACCCACATACTAATCTCTGCTGGTTATCCCGCAATTGCATTTTTCTTACTAATGTGGCTCCATTTAAAAAGGAAATACAACAAAGAAATAATCCACCAAACACACATTTCCTTACTTTTTATGCTACATTTAGTTTCTTTTCCTGGCTTTTGTATAATTGTTTAAAATTTAAATGTTTTAGCAATGAATAGAGGATTTTGCAAATATCAAACTTTTATTGTACCTTTAAGCAAATAATCTGAAAATTGAGTCATCTAATGAGAATAGTAATAAGTTTAATCAAGTGTTTATGAATACCCACATTAAAATGAATCCCTTCATTAAATAAAAGCAAGACTGCTGTTTCTGAAAAATAGTTACCAAAGATTTTCTCATTAATGCAGTTGCAATTGAAAAAAATCTTAATGTGTGGCATATCATTTCACATTTTGGAGTTCATCACTAATGAATGTGGCACATGCTCACTGTGAGCCATCAAGTTAGAGAGGAAGCTCTTTGTTCATAATGTTGTCGGCTGTATTGATCATTGTCATTTCAACCTCTTGCAAAGCAATTGGTAGACTGCTGCTTTCAAAATGCTGCAGACAGATGTAATGCAGTCCCATCAGTCCATCTCTTACTGCACAATTTATGTCTCCTGCTGTTGTATTTTTCAAGTGTTTCACGTTCATTTGTTTTTTGCAAATAACGAGTCACACTACATACAATCAGTGGTGCTCCTTTTTCTTCATTAACTCAGCGCCTCAGCCTATTCAACATCTTGTCCTCCAAACAAAATAAAAGAAATTAGTACTCTAGTGACCCTGAAAGGTCTGCATGATACATAAATAATTCAAGATTACCCCCAAACTAAACAGGTGGATGACAGCCCACACACAATTACCTTGTGTTAGCGTTGCATTTTCACATACACACACCCATCCTTCCGATCTTCTCGTGATAAATTATGACAATTCATAAAAATGCTAAATTAAAAATGCAGATGACGCACATCACAGATCATCAGTTGAGTCTTCACTGCAACATAATTGAGTCAGTATCACCTCTCAGAAAGTTTGAATTTGCTGAACATTTGATTGTCCTGCAGGTGGGGAGCTGATTGTTCGTCCAAAGACACACACCCGGGACAGCAGCCGGGGGATGCTAACATTAACCGAGGAGGAGGCGTCGAGGAGGAGTGGCGGGAGCCCCGCACAGTCGCCATGCCACTCGCTGCCATCAGGACGCCCTCGCCGGCGAGAGTCGGAGCCGACTGGACCTCAGAGACCGGTAAGATTCACCTAGCCATTCAGCAGAGAGCTCAGCTCTCTGACAGCATGTAGGTGGACAGATGAGTGGCGTGGAAAGCTGATGCACAGACTGATGGATGCTGTGGTAGAGAGGTGCAGTAGCCACCATGCCTCATTTTTCCACCTGCCAACATGCATTTTAAAGGACAAACTCAGCATGATCAGAGGTTTTCTCATTATCCACAGTCTTTCTCTTAGTTTCTGTCAATGACTTTGCCGTTTTTACATTTCACTTTAAGAAGCGAATAAAGCAGTCAGTGAGTGAACAGCATTTTCTCAAACTGTTACAGAATTATAAACCAAAGAGACAATTATAAACAAAAATTAGATTTCAAATAGAGTCAATATTTCTGCATCTTAGATGGGATGATCAAAGCTGTTTTCATAATGTTCTTATATGGGATTCGAATAATTCCATTATTGTTCCGACTTGGCAGATTAACGTAGATGAATTTACTTCCAGGTCATTTATACTTAAAACTTTATGCGCAGTTCCAGTTTAAAAGTAAACAAATGCAAATGTCAGTCTTCTCCTATCAATTCCTTCTTATCTTCTTTAAGCTTATCATCCATTCTCTTCTCTTAATCACTTAATAGAGTTCAGTCAGCAGTCAGAAATATTATTTTTTTTCCTCTCTCCCTTCCATCAGATCTAAGTTTGCTTCAAACAAGTAGTTGAATAGTCAAAATGTACAATAAACCATTTTAATAAAGTTACTTTCTATGCATGGCTGAGTGTTCAGTTAGTCTTTGGAGAAAATGACCAAAGCATCTGGATTAATGCTGGAATTGTCCTTTAAAAAGACCACAGTGATGTGAGGCTGACCGACTCCGGCTGGAGTTTGTCGGCAGCTTTATGGCAATACTGTTCAGCAGCTGAATACTACTCACATGCAGTCGTTCTGCAAAACACCACCATTCAAGATTTTCCCCAAAGCATCCAGTAAGTCTTGTTACTAAACTCTGAAATTCTGTACTCATGCAAAAACTAAGAATGTCAAAAAACTTCTTTAGTGGGTAACTCTCCTATGTCTGGTCACACCATGTGAAAGGGGATCAGAGAATAAGAAAAATATGTAGTATTTTTGTTTCCATTACAGCTCTCGACCTTTTTAAAGCTTTATTTTTACATCTTCATTGAAAGAATATTTTTTTGCCACAGACGCTGAACTTCTTTTGTAACCAGAAAGTAGATTTACTGATAGTGGTTAAATTTTTCTCCTCTTCAAGAAAACAATGAGATGACTGTTCCCACAGTTTGTTCTGTCACAGAAATGACAGCTGTCTTGGTTCTGCCTGTCCACTTTACAGCTTTTTAATAGATGTGATTGCAGATTAATCTGGCATAATGAGGAGGTCTGAGTCATTGGCATAACACTAGAGGAGATCATTTCTTTGCTCGTCATAAAATGTGACTCAAAACCCTACATCAGAAAACACCGATGGCAGGGAAGAGCTGACAGGAAATACAGTAACTTTTTTACCTTTTATGTGTTACAGCTCTGTGTCTGTGGACTTGATATAACTGTGTCTCATTTCGGTACGAGACGCCCTAAATGCTGATGTGTTTCAGTGTCAGACTGAGGTAAAGTGACAGTCCACTCAGTCAAACAGGCTCAGCATCTTTGCTATCTAGTTACTGTTGTCACCTTCAGCAAAATGATGACCCTGAATAACTGCTGATGGTTCGTCTCTTCCACGACTGCCTGTGACTTGTAGAAAGCAGTTTTAAGCGTCTGGCTTTAGGAACAGTGTTGCCGGCTTGACCTTGTTGTTGGATCAGAGTTTCAGTGGGGTTTTTTTGTTTTCCATTTCTTTTTTTCGCCCATTGATTCAATTCTAGACTTTTTTTTTATTAAGAGGGAATGGATGGGAATGAAAGGCTGTGTAATATGTCCTGTTGAATGCAGCCTGCAGCCCTGATGTTTTCATGTCAGGATGTTGATGCTCTGCTGTGTTCTCTGATACATTAGAGTCAAAGTGGCATGGTTTGATAGCCTGGTTTTAAACGGTACACACACTTTAACACACACACATTTGGTTATTCTGTGAGTGAGGATGGTGAATAATTGGAAATATGCTGTAAAACAAAAACCAGAACACCAGGAATTAAAGATGTTTTTGTGGTGAGATTTTATGATGAACCTACTTATGAGTAGTTAGTGTCTTTCCTCCAGGAGAGCAGTCAGTTTGCAGATGCAGAGACTAATTCTGAGTTTGAATCATATCTGGATTGAAGCCTTGGAGCACTGTGAGAACACCACCTCCCTCAGGTTGGAATTAAAATAACACTTTTCATCCAGCATATGGTTGTGACTGGCAACTTCAATAATTTCTCAGATGGATAAAAATACATTTTTAACATCTATTATATTTCCACACCAGAAATTTGTTAAACAGTTTTGCGGAAACTTTAAGAGTTTCATACTGATGAAAAAGAATAACACAAACAGAATTACACATTTTTTAAATTACCTAAAACGTAAGGCATGAATGTTTAAGTTCTGGTTGTCTTCTTGTCTCACTCTGTTAACTTTGGTGTATTACTGCCACATTATGAAAGCTGTGGCAGGAATTTGTTATACATAAAGTGCAATCTGGGACAGGGGAAACATGCAGTGGCTCATAAAGGATCATTACCAGTTTCAGAGTTTCAGTGGATGTATAACAATGGTCAAGAATTATAAAATAGGCAAAAAAATTAAAAATTAACAGACTTCTCTTCTGAGATAATCCACAATTTATTTTTCTCTTTTTTCTTTCATAATCTCCTGAATTATCTTTCCAGTGACTTTGCACACTGAGTAACCCCTTGTAAATGTTGCAGATCATAAAAGCTGTTCTGTGATGATAAAGAGTCTCTGCAAACCCTTTAGCAGAGAGTGTCTGTTTTCAGGTTGACTCAGATTGAGTTCTGAATTAAAGGCATGGTCCAGGATGATTTTCTAGAGCACCTTTTACAATATAGATTTAATTCCTCTTCAACACCCGATTTTGACACCCGTCTAAATGATTGAGTGGTGATATGTCAATCAAAAACAGTTGGCATTGGTCCCTCCCCCAGACGCATCCTGTACTCTGGAGGCGTGGTTTTGGGTGAATGACTGAAGAAATTGGTTTTGACTACTAAATTGTATATTTTCCAAATTGACCTTGCTCAAGCCGTTTTTCCAGAAACCTGGACCCTACCTTTAAATTAATGAAGACGTTGTTTGTTGTTGGTCCTGTTCGGCTTGCTGCAGTCAGGATTTTTGATTTGGTCATGTGTTTTTACAAAGATTTCTCTAGTTGAATTGTCACAGATATAAAACCTGAATTTGCTGCTGAATATGTGCTTTGGTGAAAGAGACAGTTGGAATATTTTGTACTCCCATCTATTGGTTTGAATCAGCTTTGTGGTGTGTCAGCAGTGTGATGGTTGGGGGGGTGGGGAGTCAGCAAATCATCCCTTTTTAGATGAGGTAAATGAGAAAGTCAAACACCAGTTCACATTTTCTACTGGCCATCCTTTATGATGCATAGGCTGTTCTATAAAAATATGGTCATGTTATGTAAGAGGAATGTAAGAGTTCATATCACAGTCTGCTGCCACTGTTCTCAGATCAGCTTCATAATGGAATTTAGTCTTGTGATTTATGATCAAATGCTGCTTGACAGCTCTTTTCTTTCTTTTTTTCTTTTTTTTTTTGGAAATGTCAGAGGTTTCTAGTTTGTAGTTGATGATTGCCTGTTGGTCAAAATACAATATAAGCTTTTGATCGAAGGATGTTTAATGTAAAATACATTAAACATCCACCATCTTGATTCATTCAAAGATGGCTCATCCAAATAGCAAAACAAAACTTCCCATAAAGGAAATATTAAATGTTTCTTATGAATACACACCTCCACTCAGACTGCAGACAAATTTTCATGAACCTGTTTCATATGAATAGCAACAACAAAACCATTTAAAAAAAAACTATTCATAGATTCTCTCAACCATGAAAATTTAAACGTACATTCCCAGTCAAAGTTTTGGACACACCCATTAAATCTAACCTGCATGTGTGTCCAAATGTTTAACTGGTAGTGTATATCAGCTGGACGCATTAGGAACGACAACTATTTATTATTGAAAAACCCTTCATGTGTCTGTGTTTAAAATTAAAAGTGATCTGCTCGGTGGGCTAAAAAACAATAATGTTTGCACATCATAACATAAATGAATAAATAAAACTTTCAGAACCTCTGGACTTCACTTATTGAAATATGACTAGTAAAATTATTAATAAAAAAATGTTGGAACGTTGAAAAACCTACTTAAAATAAATTAATAGAATTAAATATTGAAAAAATAAACCAGCAGCCTTTAAATATGAATGGTTTATAATGGAGGACCAAACCGGAAATTTGAACATGAACTCATAATTTTCTAAAACGGGAAAGAATAAAAATATAATTAAAAAATACATTTCTTTCTGTGTGTGGTTTCTATATTTTTCATTAAATTTCATGTGGAAGTCTCCTGATGGTTGGGACTATTAGAGAAAAGATGAGGGGTGGTACTATATTATTCAAATTTAACCTCTTTTGAAAATGAATGTGGAATCTATGAATTTCACATTGATTTTTATTTTCATATTGTATTTCAATTTTTATTTTCCTTCAGCAGGATTTCTTCATGGGTGTGATGTTTCTTTTTTTTTTGTATTTTCCATGATCCATTTTTGCCTTTAAGTTAAACAAAAAATGTATGTGACCATTTGATTCATTCATGCACTCATTTATTTAATTACAAATTAGTCAGGTTTTGTCCTCCATACTTGGTGGCTTCTGTTTAAAGGCCGTACATCATAACATCATCACTGATCTCTCACTCCGTTTGCAGTGTGATTTTTTATCATTTAAAGTCTTTTTAGTGCGAAAACGTGATATTCTAGCAAGCTCCGCTCCGCTTCGGTTTGCTTTGATTTTTGCGCCAGTTGTCACAATGGGCCCAGAACAAGCTCGTCTGCCGCCAACCATTGAGGACTGCCATTCTCTTTATTCTTTTTCTTTTTTTTTTCTTTTTTTTTTTTTACTCCTCTCCAATTCTTTTTCCACTTCCACATAACTACTGATGCCTTTGCCCCCAACCTATCGCTTTAAAAGTACACAGTATGTCAAGTTTGACTCACCTGAGGAGACAGAGAAAAGAGCGAGGGTGCCATTGGGACAACACAAGAAGAAATAAAGTGATGTTTTGGGGTAAGCACAGTTTAGGAATAGTCCTTTACCTCTGTTCTCTCACTCACTTTCTGTTCCTCCTCTTGCTTTTCCTTCTGTTCGGACATGTTTCCTCCCCTTTCCCCTCCGTTGTGTGTCTGTGTTTTGTGCGCTTGATGACTCCATTTCTCTTTAAGTTCCCTGTTTCTTTTTGCATCTCCAATGGTAAATTTTCCTTCAGAAATTAAAAGCTCAACCTCCCAAGGCTCAGACTGTTGTAGACTAGTGATGTAGAATATGTGCAATGCTCATGCTGGTGAATTTTTGTTCTTTTAACGTGCTTCTTTGTGGGGAAATATTTTCATCATCATTTTCCCAGATTTTACGGATGCTAGTCTGGTTAATCTGGCAACCCACACAGCTAATAAGTCTATTGGCTCAACTGTTTTTTTTGTTGTTGTTTCTTTTTCTAAATGTAGCTTCTTATGAGAATTTGATAACAGTAACTTTAGAGTGCCAGATTTACACCAACACCCCTTCGGCTTCTATCCCCAGTCTCCTCCCCTCGTGACCTTTAGCTAATCAGCTGATGGCTTTAGATGTGTGAGAGCACCAATCAGTTCTCTCATATCTAACGTCTAACAGGGACGGGGAGGAGACGAGGGCAGGAAGTCAAATCAGAGTGTTGGGATGTAGCCATAGAAAAACTTACTCTGAGAAAGAGTTTGTTTCAAATCCTTAACCACCCCCTTTCTCTCTGATTCCTCTGTTAACAGCTGGACGACGACAGGCATCAAGCGCGGCCCAATCAGCTGAGGAGGCTTGCCTCCTACGTCTTCTCCTCCTCCACCCTGGAGACAGAGCACTATCCCCACGGAGGAAGCAGCTTCATCCAGAGGAGCCGCTCGGCCGAGAGCAGCCCCGCCCACATCACCACCACCACTGCCTCGGGCCGGAGACGGCATGCCGGCACTCTGCCAACGCCCGGTAGCCCTCGGAGTAGACACTCTGTCCTCACCCTGTCGAGGGTGCAGCTGCAACAGATGTTAGCAAAGCTCATGAACAAGAACAGCAGCTGAGAGGACTGAGAGATGGACTATAAACGCGCATATGATCATTTAAACACACACGTGACGCACAGATACAGGAGACACGTGTACAGCCATAGATACACACAAACACACACATGCACACACACACGTACAAAGGTTGGTCAGAGCAGCTTTGGGGCTACTTTTTGCAGACTGCATACAGTGTAACTCACTGACCATGCAACCAATATTTATCAAGGGTAGCAATTTTGCAATAAATTGTTTTACTATTGATTTGATCTGTTATTATTTGGAATTTAGCTGATTGGTCGGATCCCAAAAGTAATGCCAGAAATGGGTCAAATTGCCCCTAAAGCATAGCATCATTTATTTGTCTTTTGCATAAGAGCACCACCAGTGAACTGGGGGGCTTTTTAGGTGAGAAATGAGAAGTTTCCCTCTAAATTACCAGTAAATAACAACATATTTGGCATGTTTGACACCTACAGCCAGCTCTGAATTAACATAAACAAATATAAATGTACACATAGATAAAATTAAGATGATGAATACAGCACACCGAAAGCCAGATCACAAAACAAGCCATATTACTGGCACACAGGAGTTCTGCTGCGCTGGTACACGCATACCGTCACACAGTCACACTTCAGTATCACTACAGAAAAATTTCCAAACAGGATCGAGATATGAGAGAAGTGCTGAAGATGGGAAATATTTTTTCATGCAATAAACTCTAAAAAGCCTCTCTACAAACTTGATGTTGCACATGCCACAGATCTGGCAGACTTGTGGAAATAATGTGAAACTGGATATTTCTTGTCTCTGTGAAGAAGATGCGTGTGAAACTGAGTGGGGCTGCTTATAGACTGTTAAGCTTTACGTTTTTTGTGCTTTTCTTTTGTTTTTTTCATCTTTACTGCTAAAATGAGGGAGCGATCGTCGAGGAATGCAGGTCGTCCCAGCGATCCAGTTTTTGCACCGAGACTACAAAGTCCTTTCATCATGCCCACCGAGCAATACGCCGCTGCTACCGCTTCATAATATCCATCCCATGCAAAACCAGAGATCAGAGGAGTGTCCTAAATCTCGTGTTGTAAAATGCTTTGTTTGAAGAGACAAATGTGAGGAAAAAGTGTCTCTTAAGCTGTAAAAAGTGATATAACGTTTTTAGGAGAAAAACTGTCTGAAAGAATGGTAGATTTACACTTTAGGTTCCTAAAGGAGAACAAAAAAAAAACCTCACAAAAACAGATATTTAACACATAAATATAGCATACTAATAAACAAGAATGAATACACCCTGGCATTTCATAAAATTAAATAAAAACATTTCACTTAATTCATATCTTATTTATAAATGAAATAATGTCACCATGATACCTTTTCTGCTTTTCAAAAAAAACATTAAAGTTAAAAATTAAAAAAAAGGAGAAAGAAGTAGACAGTAAAGATTGATAACATTTTAATAGGCCTAGTAAATGAACACAACAAAAGTACAAATATATTTTGTGCAAATACACGAAACACAAAACTCACAAAAGGGACAGTTATTTTTTTAATTTAATAGAGAAGGTAGCAATTGCAGAACTTATTGTATTAATTTAACATTTTCATTGGAAGGTTTTTAATTATTTACTTTTGTACTCTTATTTATTTATTTAGTGTGCTTATGATTGTTGGGGACATTGTTTTTCTTTTTAATCAGTTTTTGATAAATATTTTTACTATTAGAAGGGGTCAGCAAATAAAGTTCAAAGACGGTAGAAAGCTGTTGTTGAATTATAGCATATGAGAAATTATAGTGTCATACAGCTATTATTTTAGGGGTTTTGGTGATTGGTACCTTGTATTCTCATAGTTTACAGTAAAACACAGTTTTGGGAGGCAAACTTGCTCCATGCAAGAACAGAGATAAAGATGCATTTATTTTATGCGTTGTTAGGTTCTTATGTTGGCCAATAAGAGATCCCTAGAATAGGAAGCGGATTAAAGCTGAGCTCTTTCATTTTGGGTCAATTGAAATCACATTCATGCTGATCAATCTTTACCCTTCAGATGAGTTTGTAAAAATCCCTGAAGGGAAACCCTTTTATAGCAGTGACTTGTTACTTAAAAGTCCTGAAATCGCTTAAGTCTACAAGAAAAACAAAGAAAGTCTGTAGTCTTGGAAACCGAGTGGATGCATGTGTGATTGTGTGGCACAGGTTCAGGGTTTTATATATTAATCAGTCAGTGTGTCCAACACGCTGAAATATCTCAGCATGATGGATTTTCATAGGGTTGATTAAAAGATGGTTTGGTTCGGTTGACATTTGTGGTGTGTGAAATATCTGAATGAAATGGTATTTGGTGTTGAAGTGTGTTTCATGTGTATCCTAATATCTCCCAAGTTTAATGATATTAACCCCTTGAACTCTTATTGTCTGAAATTAATAATTTTTAATTATTTTTAAAATGTTGTTTCTTTTTATTTTATTTACACATTTAATTTATTTATGTAGTTATTTCACATAATTAATCATTTGTCTTAATATTTATTGTTAACTTATCTAATATTTATATTTTATTTTAAATTACCCCAGTCTTTTTATTTTATCTTTTTTCCTCTCTTTTTTACTGTACATATTTTTTTTTATAGAACTGTAAAATTTAAATGAGGTGTTAAGGGGTTAATGTCATTGTCAGGTTAAAGATTAAATTTCTCCAACAGTTGGGTTTCTGACCAAATAAGAAGAAAAATAAGAAATAAGACTAAATTGATTCTCATGACATTCAGCTGTACTTGCGTTTACTTCTATTTAGCGAATGTCAGCATGCTAATTGGCTAAGCGTAAGTGATAAATGCTGCTCCCGTTTAACATGAGCATGATGTTGTAGCATAGTTTTTGTGAAGACGTTAATGCGCTGATCCTGCTTTTACTTGAAGCTTCTAGCCTGGTTTAAGGCCCAGATTTACTAAAGCTTTGCAGCTGTT
This sequence comes from Atherina boyeri, assembly GCA_029874935.1. Lineage (NCBI taxonomy): Eukaryota > Metazoa > Chordata > Actinopteri > Atheriniformes > Atherinidae > Atherina > Atherina boyeri. The sequence continues at coordinate 16,180 of JAPMNP010631313.1, forward strand.
GCAAACTATGTTTTGCTTTGATGGAGATGTAGCTGGGATATCATCAACCACATCTTCATTTGCATTGTCCTTGAATGCAGAGGTATACTGTTATGATGTTACCAAATAGGGAGGACACAATGATGCACCAACGGGTTTGTGTTGCCTCCACCATCTGGAATGATAGATGTTTATAGATATCCAACAGTTTGACAGTGGACTGTCCATAATTGTTGACTATTTTGTGAGTGTAAAGGGCTCGACACACGGGGAGCGATAAAAGACAGCAACAGGCCACCCAGGCGAAACTAAACACACGCGATGAATTGCCACGCGACAGCGACAAAAGTTTAACATTTTTAAACTTTCTTGTGTCGCATCACAAGCCTGCATGTGCACGTCTACTTGAACGAGTAAAATATTTTCCATGCACGAACGTTGCCTGTCGCTTGACTGGAGAAAGGCAAGCGATTTTTGCCTCATCGTGCATGTTCCGTAGAAAATTAATGGAGAAGGAGCGATGTTGCCCCCCATGTGCCGAGCCCATAAAAGGTTTTCCCAGTTATTTTGGCTACTTGTTAGTGTTTAATGACTCTTCTTCACTTGAATATTTCAAGTTAACAGAAAACCCATTTCATGCTTATATGGCCTTATGAGGGCTCCTAGTGGTAAGGAAAGAACACTGCGCCTGAGTCTTGAGTAATTTACAGACTCCTGATTAGCAAAGCATCTTCTTATTTGTGACTCAATTCTGACTTGCAAGGCTGCTGGTATATAGTTTTTAGCAAAGAATGTCTAATAGGAAGAGAATTAGCACTCTCTGGTTACTTCCGGTTTCTGTACTGGCTGCAGTAACACGTCTCTGTCCATGCGGGGGCGCTCGCAGGCGAGTGCAGAATGAATGGGAGCCCATGGGGTTTCAACCCAGAATCCACTTTTCTCAGGATGTAATTTTTTATCAATTAAATTTGAATTCGAATGTGGGTGCTAAGATAATACACTCAAACTGAAAACTACATTTTTAAGTTAATTTATCTGTTCCAAAAATCCGTTAGAAAAATACATATTTTCATACTTCCAGAGGTGCTGCTTTACGGTCATTTCTGAGTCACTTCGGCACTTTGCTTCATTTCTCGTGGCATCGGCAACGATAACACCAGCTGCTATTTGAGGTAAGGCCAGAGAATGTCTAATAGGTCTCTTAAAACCTTAATAATCCTCCTTAAGGAAATGTTTCAGATTCTGCTTTAGCTTCAGGTGCCATCAAACAAGGTCTCTGGTCGTAATCAGTCGCAAGTCCGTCATTAACCAATCAACATTCATTAGCAGAATGCTAGCGTGTTCCGGCCAACAACGGCCCAACCTGTAAGAAATTGAAAAGACATAAGTACTCATTCATTCGACTTTTGCCCTATTATCTAAACTGAACTTGAGGAATCAACAATAAAATCTACGTTAATTCAACGACAAGCAGGAGAAAGAGATACATTTAGCCGTCTAGCTCCATAGACTCCCATTCAGTCTGCACTCGCCC
>JAPMNP010631366.1:0-11386 GCA_029874935.1 Atherina boyeri
TTGGGTTCAGGTCTGGATCATGTGGGGGCCGATCCATGTGTGAAAATGATGTTTCATGCTCTCTGAGCCCAATAAATCCTGGTATTGTCATCTTGGAATATGGCGGTGATGGATGATGGAATAACCTGCTCATTCAGCATATTCAGGTAGTCGACTGACCTCGTTCTTTGGTCACATAATGTTGCTGAACGGAGACCTGAACCCACTGCAGCAGCCCCAGATCATACACGGCCTCCACAGGCTGGTACAGTAGGCTCTAGGGATGATGGCTGGATCATTTTATCTTCTTCCCCTGATGCTCCATCACTCTGGAACAGGGTAGATCTGGACTCATCAGACCACATGACCTTCTTCCATTGTGCCAGAGTCCAATCTTTACGTTCCCTAGCAACCAGAAGCCTTTTTCTCTGTTAGCCTCGCTGTTCATTCCCAATCCCTCTCAGTTCCCATTCACATTGTTCATGTGGAAATGTTCTTACTTTCACTATGAAACATAGCCCTGAGCTCTACTGTTGTTTTTCTTCCATCTGATGTCACCAAACGTTTAAGTGATCAGTGATCAGCATCATTCAGGATGTTTTTCCCACCACATTTCTTCCTGAAAGTTGATGGTTCCCCACTATCCCTCCCGTTTTTAATAATTCGTTGGACAGTTTTTAACCCAGTTTTAGTAGTTTCAGCATCTCATTACATGTTTTCTCTGCATGATGCCAACAATTTGACCCTCCTTCTGAAACAGATTAACATCTTTTCCACAAGATGCGTCTTCCCACATCGTTGTTTAAGAAATAAGAAGCTACACATTGCAGCAGATAGGTTTAAATTATTTGTTACAGTATTTATTCAATGTGAAGCTCTTAGCTAGTTGCTTTGTTAAATCCAGGTGGGGACTTTTGGACGAGCAGTCCACATTTTGCCTGTTTTTGCCTAACCTTGAGATCCAATTTCACACCGTAAACAACCGGTGATTGATGCACTTTTAGCCACTGATTTTACTTGAAGAACACGAGATGCAATAAGCAGACTATGTGTAAGACACATGACATGAAGGACTTTATTGGGGTGTACTTCTATCCTCATTCTTAGGGAGATAAAAAAGAAAAAGAAATTTGCAGGTGTTTCTGGGCCATGGGTCAGAGCAGGCAGCCCGTGACTTGACAGCTGGAATCCCACTCAGCCCAGGAATGTGCCGGTCATTACATGCTGCTCACGGTTCACCTCTCTCACCCGAAACATGACTGGTTTGATTGTAGGGTTAGCTGAAGAAGGTCTTTGTGAGCAAATGAGATCCAACAGCTCACCTGCAAAGCGCAGATTCGGTGCTTTCAGGCTCAGCATTTTTCTATTGTGACGCTGCATTTCTATTTGTGTCACTGCGTTGCTGAGTTCACTGACCTCATCGACCATTAGCAGCTATCTGTGATGCAAGTGATCAGTATTTATGTTAAGAGTAGAAATTGAATCATAATGATCGTTCGATGCACATTAATAAAATCTCTGTCCTCCTCCATCTTTTCAAGTCACGCCTTTTATGTTTTGTTAGATTTAGTTGTCTTTGTTGATAACCCTGAAATGTATTTATTTAACTTAAGGAAACTGCCTTAACTCACAGCAAAATCTATTTTTTAATTAAATGCTTTATTTCTTCCCTCACAACAGATGACTGTGAGTTTTATTGCCTTTTCATCAGCTTTAGGTTGCAATCTTTCTTCACTAATCTACTTGCCTGTCACCAGACCTCTAGCTGGAGTGCCAGAGCACATTTTTTAATAAGGGAAAAAAAACTCAGGAGTGGAGGAATGTTTGCCCTTTGTGGAAAAGGTTTTGTTTTCCCTAAGAAAGCTGTTCCAGATATTTTATGTATTTAATCACACTTCCCATTAGGTTACCATACAATAAAGGACACTTGGGACTGTAATAGAACCAGATAGAAACAAATAAGTAACATGATTGCATCTATTTTCTGTTCTTATTTGCTATTAAAGTCTACAAAGAAGCTGGACACAGATATCCTGACAGCTCATTTTATTTGTATTTGTAACCAAATGATTTGTCAGTACTGGACCAAAAACAAAAACAATTCAATACTGTGTGAATTAACATGTAAAAAGTCTTTTGTTCTAAGCTGTATTTGCCATGAGCTGCTGACATCCGCCTTGTGGGCAGTTGCATTGCTACTTACCCCAGGCTTCCAGGAAACGGGGTGCTCTTGCACCCTAGAGATCAACCTGTTGCCATAGTAATGTTAGAAATGCATGTCTGCTTCACAACAGGGGAGATGGGAAGAGAAGAGTCCGGCATCATTAGCATATTAGCCCCTTAGAGCCAATGAGACGATGCAAGGTAGGGGGAATACTCAAAGGGGACTGGCTGTGACAATAGCCCTCCTCCCTCTTTTACACTTTTCTACCCCCTCTCAGGGGAAAAGCCCCAGTAATCCTGAAGGAAATCTCCCCCTCTGTTCTAAATTGCTCTGTCAGGAAAACTTTTAGTTTTAGTTATGAGTATGATGCGAGTTGTCAGTTGTATGTAGGAAGAACAGATGTAGAGTTGTGTGATGATGCTCGTTTCTCAGTAGCCACATGTCCTGTTATTTTGGCCTGTCTTTGAAGTGTCCGAGGAATGTGGTGCCTGACCAGCTTATGGGCGCAACTGGTTGCACTTTGTTGCCCAAACTGAGCTCCAGCCTGATATTATTGGACTGTTTTTAGGATGCCAAGTTTCGTCTTTGTGCCATTTGTGTGTTCCTTCGTCCAGGTGTTTGGTGAGTGCGGTTGAACTTTTATCAAACATTTTAATCACTTCTTATAGTTGAAACATTTCAGCATGAAAGCTGTTGTTCCCCCTGATCTTTATTGGTTTATTTGTGAGAGAGTAATTGGGCAACATGTTGGGGCCTTCTTTGCTTGGCTTTTGACTCTAATACTCTGTTGTTGTCGTGAATGCTTTGTCTTATCATTCAGTCGGAGGTCATCCATCATTTAGGTTAAGCCGTGATCAGCGAGATTTAGCATTTCAAAGCACAAATATAAATTAATCTTCAAGGTTAAACAAAATCAGTCATTTGAAAACACTCTTTTAAAAAGTTATTAATTAACTAAGCATAATTTTGCCCAAAAATCTTAAGTATTGTATGTGCCAGGTGTATCCTTTTGAATTTGGACTGGTTGGCAAAGGACATATTTGGTGTGAAATCAGGGTCTAAACTGATCATTCAGAAAACAGGCTTTCCCCCTGCCCCCACTGCAGCCAAGTGATTCACTTTCCAAGCATATCTGTGCTGGCCCAGCTGTAGCCCTGACGATAGGCCTAATAAAACCAGCCTCATTTACATACCAATAGCAGGCGCCATGTGTGGTTAGCTGGTAGTGCCCCAGAAACGGGGACTGCGATGAGATGACGAAGACTGAGCTCCACGTTGTTGGCTTGTCTTTGTCTTCTAAATAGGCCTTAACTCTAATCCACAACTCATTTTGTAGAATTGTCCCACTTTATTGAGCTTAACAGAATCACTGTCTCAATCTGGGGGGACATATGCTATTATGTTTTAACCACTTTAAAAAATGAACAGTGGCAGGAAATGTTGGCTCATAGCTTTTTAGAGCGAACTTTAATGTTTTTAAGCTTTTTTTTTTTTTTTTTAGAAGCTGAAGATTTTTTTCTTCAGCTTCAGTAAACTGATTTGCTGAATTTGGTTTTGTTTCCCTCAACAGAATTAGATGGGTGACTAGTTACATACAAGTTAACCACCTTGATAATATCTCTCCAAGTGTAAACTCCCTAGTCCCCTCTGCCTGTCCAACTGAGTCAGATTTGGGTAGGGGGGTGGGGTCAGGAAGGATGTCTGGGAGGCAGACGACAGCTTGGATGTAGCGGTGAGGTGGCTGATCTGATTGTGCAGGAGATTCTGTATTCTCTTAAGCCCCCCTGTCTCATGCTGGGCTTTGTGTTCCCCACGGACCATATGGCAAAGTCTGACCAGTTCACCTTAGCGACAGTACGTCCTGCTCAGATAATGAACGTAACAAGAAATGGTTGATACCTGTTCTGTCCATCATATTTTGGCTTCCTCAACTTCTCTGAAATTAGTCTATTTTGTCCAGGAGGGGGGGCTGTAATATCATCTATCAGTGCTGTAGATTACATAGATTACAAAGTTGTACCATCAGTTAGAAAACTCTGATAATTAACTTGGATCACAATATTTGTGGATTGTTTTTCCAGGTGATTTCATGAGATGTTGACCCTTTTTTTTTCTTCAGCACCAAACAAATGTCCATAAATACTAACAATCCTGCAGATTTAAGGTGGTGTTTGTCCTGATTGTTGTCAGGCAGCTCTGAGTGTTTATGTGTGTTCCTCCCCCCCTGCTGCCCAGGAATTTGAAAATGGTGGATATTGTAGCTCACAAAATGCCCTCTGAGAATGACGTGCATGTGGCAAGAAGCTTTCTTACGAAGATCTTGCGAAGCTCCATGAGGTACGGCTCTATGGCCTCACTGTAAAGAAGTAGTACATATTCCCCTGTCCTCCTCTACCCATGCTTCCCTCCTGCCTGCCCTGTGCCTGTAATCATAGAAATCATTCATCTTATAATAATGTCACCGTCTTTCCTGTCGTAGCAACTCTCCTGTGGTCCATAACCTGCCCTCTCTGGCATGCCTTTCTGCATTGTCTCATGGTTCATGTCATTAGATAAAGAATGTTCACCCCATTTGTACAGCATGCATTCTATTATCAGTAAAATGTAAAAAATACTTTGTGCTAGGAAATTAATTTGTCTTTTGTTTACCCTCTTACATGCTATCCCAGAAAGAACTGCTATAAAGGGTATGTTTTTACTATTTTGTTGACAACAGTTCATTGGTTTTGTCAAATAAAACTATTAGAAAGATAAAAATGCTTCAACAGTCTTCCATCTGAGGTCGTTGGGGTGAATCTAATCATTTCTAGAAACAGATGCCCTAAAATGTACTCTTTTCTTTCTTTTACTACCATTATAATTCTTTAAAATCACAGTATGTAATAATGCAGCGCTTGAATAAACCCTTTTGAAGCTGAGATTTCCTCAAAAACATCTACGTCCTTTTAGGCCCAAAAGTGAATAAATGAGATGAGATTTTTAAAAACATGTATTACCCTTTAACTGCTTCCTTTATCATTTGGTAAAGCCAAATTTCACTGACTATAATAAATTTGACTAAAAATGTGTGGAAGTAAACCTGCCTGAGCCATCTCTAGATCTCTACCACTTGGTTTGGCTACATAATTCCAAAAATAAAAATTTTTTTTTCTTTCACAATTCAAGTTTTGACCATTTCTTACTATAGTTCTTACTGTTCCCTCAATCATTTGTTAAAAAACATTTATTATTATCACTGCCCCAAGGAAATGAAAAAAATGGAAAGAAAAACATTTACTTAGCTTTTTTCTTTGTGTGAAGGGTTAACGTGAAGAAAAAATTAAGCATGGGTCAAAGGCATATAAACTAGAACTTTGGATCGAGGAGAAGAATTGTGCATATGGCCTTAAACAAAAGATGATGTTTTGTTAAATTGACTTCCAGCAATACCTTTACTTTTGATTTACAGATTTGCTGGTTCATACGAGGAAGTACATACTGTTTTCTATAAGGGTTTTGGTCTCTAATCCAGCCTGTGTTTGTTTTTTTTCTTTTTTGCCCTTTCTGCAGGAGGAATGAACCCATAAGCAGGCCTCACTCCTGGCACTCGACCAAGTTCAATGAAAGCCAATCAGAGGCTGGCAAAACACAGTCTCCACCCGCGGCAATCTGGCACACCAGATATGACGCAAGGTAACACTGAGATCTTGAAGTTACCCTCTAAAGTCTGACAGTTGGACATCAAGCACATTTAATTAACTTTATATATAAGTATTATATGCTCTCATTTTATTGCTTTGCACTGACTCGCACAAACAACTGTAAACCAAGACAAAATCACAGATTTGTTCATTGTAAATAAAGTAACGGAAATTTAATTTGTTTTAAGCTGTGGTAAGCTTGACTTTACTCCTGTTGCTGCGTTTTCTTGTGGCCAAAAAACTTAAAGTTGGGTAATCTACATCTAATCAAATGAACCTGAAATAAGCTGGTTAAGCTATTTGATAATTAACAGCAAGCTCTGATATATTTCTACTTTAACTGAAGGAAAACAGGATGTTGTTTACATTTTCTCACTTTGTAATCTTCTTTAACCTCCAGCTCATCCGCAACTGATCTTTCAGCCAGCTGGGAGCAGACGAACCTGTGCAGAGTGTCTGACCAGTTCAGCTCTCTAGGCAGCATGGACAGCCTAGAGCATGTCTCACACTCATATCCTGCCGGCCAGCTGTCACCTGCCAAGTCAAACAACAGTATGGAGCACCTCGGAGGAGGGAAGCGAGACTCGGCCTACAGCTCCTTCTCTACCAGCTCTAGTACTCCAGACTACACGATCTCAAAAAGCAATGCTGCCTCGACAGAGAACGTGCTCTATAACGTCAGTCAGTGGGACACAGGAGGAAAGCACAACAACGGCAGGAATGGTCAGAGTCTGGTTGCAGAGGGAGTCAAACAGGATGACAGGCTCACATACTTTCAGATGCCAGGAGTTGGCCCAGGCCCCGACGGCCCGCATGCTGAGGATCCTGCAGGCTGTCGCCATTCTACTTCAAGCAGAACCAGCTTTGGACCTGTGTGGAACGTCCCTGAGAAAAAGAAGACCGCTTCCCCCTCTCCTCCCCCTCCTCCTCCTCCTGCACGCAGTGATAGCTTCGCTGCAACACGGGTGCATGAAAGAGGGCTGGTTGTAGCACACCCCGAAGGGCCTGACTCGCACTCAGCCTGCAAGGCTCCCACTGAAACCCGACGCAGCCATAACATGTCCCCAAAGACTGACAGCCAAAGTGTTTACACTTCATCTGATAAATTCGGTCCCTCCCAGTTCAGCTCAAATAAACAGCATTCCCTCTCCAGCAGTGATGTTCGGCAAGGCCAAGTCCCACATGGTAGCCAGCCCTTCCATCAAAGACACCATAGTGACAAAAGCACTTTTTGTCCTCAGCCCTGGACCACATCCGCAGCAAAGCCACAGAATGTAGGTGGATACTATAGTAGCCTGCAGGAGCTGCCTACTAACGGCTCTACACAACACTTAAACCAGAACCACAGGCGGAACTTGAGCACCGCCTCGTCCTCTGCAACCACTGACCAAAACTCTGAGAGCAGTGGACATAGCCGATACTACTGCATCACTACATGTCAGCCCACACAGACCAACCCCCCGTCTTTGTCAGGAATACCAGAGGACAGGAGGAGTGCATCAGGTATGGATCTGACACAGAGTGGAAATAAGCGGATCTCTGTTAGCCCACAGACCGTTGCCAAACTCAAGTATCCTCTGCCACAGCAGCAGCAGCACTCCTCACACGGTAAAGATGGTAACACGTACAGCAAGCTCCACGTACCTAATATACGAGAAGACTCCGCTCCAAAACCTGCCGCTGATGAGCAGGGAGGCCAGAAAGGACACAATACACAGACGGCAGATCCTCAGTACATCAGTAATCCTCCAAACAGACGGGCTTTGCCACCACAGCTCAGAGAATTGCCCCAAGACATCAGACATCACAGCCAGACGAGCAACAAGATCTGCCCCCAGGCGACGCCCATGCTTCACTCTCTGTCCTTGGATGCCGCCGGTCTAGAGGAGTCCCTGGAAAGTAAGCAGTCGATGCGTAGCAACCGATTTGCCACCACGTTAAGAAATGAAATCCAGATGAGAAGAGCAAAGTTGCAGAAAAGTAAAAGTGCAGCTGCTCTTCCCAGTGCTGAATGTGAGACGGAGGAAGCTCAAGATGTCTGGAAGTCCACCGAAAGTTCAACCCCAACATCTGCAGATGGCTCTTTCTCCAACACCTACAAAGACCATTTGAAGGAAGCACAAGCGAGAGTGCTCAAAGCTACGTCTTTCAGGAGGAGAGATCTGGAGCCTGTTTTACTGGAGCACTCCACAGCCGAGACCCTGCCCAGCTACCAATCCTCAGCACATCCTCACAAAGACGTGAACTCTCTGCCAACCGTCACAGAGTCAGTGGCGAGTAATTCAGGACTTTCCAGCGGTCAGGTAGCTCGCATTGGTGGCCGGAAGCGCTTCCCTGCAGAAAAGAGGGTTAAATCTTTCTCTGAACCAGATAAAATCCATCATGTTGGGGTTAATGAAGATGCAACTCTCACTGAAAAAGCAAGCTCCTCTCTAGACCAGCAAAATCTTGTGCAAGAAATAGTAAAACCAGGATTCCATAATCAAACGTCCCTTCAAAGCCATACCAAGATCCATGGCCAAGACCCTGCTTCTAGTAGTGGAACAGAGGATGCAATGAAAGGTATCAAGGCCAGAGAGTACACTGAGGAGTCCCAAAGTTTTCCTTACTCAGCACAATCCATCCAAGATCAGCAAAGGTTGGGCACATTTGCCGAGTACGAAGCAAGATGGAATATACAGAGGAAACCTCCAGAGAAAAAAGCCTCTGGACGATACCGATCGGCTGACAACATACTGGATCCAGGATCAGAGGACAGAACCAATAGCACCTGTTTTCATGAGAGATCGCGATCATCTCCCTCAGCAGACATCTACGGGCAGGTGAGGTGCAGAAGTTTTAATGTGTTTTAACTTAGATGCACTTAAGCACGTTGTCGTAGCTATCAAATATGACAAGTCCATTAGTTTAGGTTAGGTGATCTTTATAAGGAATGGTAAATAAAAATAAAAGAAATGAAGAATATACAAAACATGGAAAATGAAAGTGCGTAAGCGGAAGGTAGCGCTTATACAGTATGGCACCTACCTACACATTTTAAAACAAATCAGTAAGATTTAATAAAAGATAAAGATAAATGACAGCAAAACATGAACTAGACACACCATTTATGACAAGAGCAACTTATGAATTTACTAATAATATCCACAACAACCTCTTAAGCATTTTTTTTGTCATGATACTGAATTATTTTGTCATTTTCATACATTTTTTTAAATGATTTTGAAGTAGAGCTCATTTTATATGGTCAGACCAACAGTTTCACATACGTGACAAACTGCTTTAAATCATTGTTTTTCCAGACTTTGGGTTTATTAAACAGATGTTTTCCTCTGAGTTCATTGTTTTTGTCCTATTCTTAAACACCTGCTGATAGAGTGGTAATTGGTTATTTGGCTTTGTACATAGTTATTAGCCTATGTCATAGTCTTCTAAATTTCTAAATTTCAGTGTGTCTAATTGGATGAAAAATATATTTATTGGTTCTCAATGTTTTCTTTTTTCTTGTTTTCTTTTTTTTGTAAACTATATTTATGGCTCTCTTTTTCAATAAAAAGACTGAATTTGTATTTACCTAATAAGGGTTTCCCCAAATCTCCACACAATACTTCATATATGGATCAATCAATGAGTTATATAAAATGGAAAGGGATTTTTTTTTTTATTACACACAAAGTCCTTTACTTTGTACAGTATTGCAACATATTTTAACACGATTTATGTTTGATTTCCAGATTAATTAATTTTCAATAATAACTCCTAAAAAAATCCATAATTGTGTCAATTTCAAGTTTATTTATTTACTTTTTTTGGCTATTGGATGTGTATTTTCCAAAAATGATGCATTTTATTTAGTGAATAGATCGTTTGTTAGCAACTTACTATCCAGAAGTTGCTTTTAGTTTTCCCCAATACACAAGAATACAAGAAAGTTGAATCATCAGCAAATAAAATAAACTTCAACAATTAGTGAAGAAAACATACATCATTGATAAAACAAGAACACAGTTGTAACTTGGTTTTAATAACTTAAATGTTAGTATTGTATGAAACCTATCAGCTTATTGCAGTCATCACTGAAGTGAAAGGAACAAAGGAAGAGGCCAAGTCAAATATTAATCCATATTTGTACTTGGTGGCACACCCTCAGCTTAAGACAGCGGCATCTAGTCGCTGATTTAGGGTTTTGACTTTCCAGCAGTGAGAAACTAGGAAGCTACAAAATGAGTTAGAAGAGATTAGACGGGGGTGAAAAAAGACATCAACTTTTGTCTGTGACTTGAAGCCTTTTGTGTTTGAATGTTTTTGCATAAGTGCGTCTGTGTTTGCTCAACCTCATTTTCAGAAACTTCCAGTTCCTGCAAGAAAGTCTGACACAGTATATTCCCAGCCGGAGAGTCAACCTGCTGAAGCACTCAGCACCAACACCGGGTGAGTACATTTACTCGAATGGAAACACCAATGTCTAGCAGAGAGAGCAATTATTATAGTTTTTTTTGTATATTTTGCTTTGCTTCTGAGCTTTATCAATAAAAAAAAGGGGGGGGGGGTTGTCGAGGAACACTGAAGTCTTTATAACCTGCAAAGGCGTAACAGTGGCACTGCCTTGGCGCAGCTGTGACAACACAAGCCGTCTCTGTGGCTGCGCTTTGTGTCGTTTTGTGGAGCCTCGGTGGTGTAGGCGAGGCTTCTGACCACGTCTATGACAGTGAGGAAGTGTTTCTTCAACCCGCTACTGGAATGCAATGAGGACCCAAGTTCAAGGGGGCAGCCTGAGGGCAGTACATTATCACCAATAAGATCTGTTTCTCTGCGTAATGACATTATTATCCAGGCTGGTGATGCGTCTCTCTAGAATGCAGTATTGTTTGGCACATAATTCTGGTTTACACTGACATCTTAATTTGAATAAAATGTCATGAGAGTTTATTGGACGGCTTGCTCTGAAATCTGCTTCAGACATTTAGTTTCCCTCTAGATTAATTGTGATTACTATTTTGTGAAGTTTCTTATTGAATAACTACAAAACTGACGCTGCTACACTTTGTGTTTTGAGCTGTTTGGCATGTTGGCATGACAACATATTAAAGTTAGATAGAGTGGATTATATGGTTATATGAAAAGAAATTACACACGGTTGCAGTTGTAAGGTTTTATGTATCAGGATATAATAAAAAATAATCTGTTTTTGATATTTGGTAAGTGCAACTTGAGGTGTGAGACAACACAAGACATACAGGTATTTCAGTGTGTCGTTGCCAAACAAAATCTTAGGTAAATTGCAGAATGGGTGTGTGAAAAACTTTCTTTTCTTTTCTTTTTATCATTTTGAATTTCCTCCAAAACACCAAACACAAAGAGCCAGTGAAACAAATATTATTGATCAAGAATTTAATTAAATTTGAAGAGAACAAATCATTGACCAAAAAAGTGTAGTCTTAAACGAGTCATATGTAAGAATTATGTATCATCTTTATTTAAAAGTTATCATTAAATGGTGCTGATATGTTGCAAGACATTAAAAAATGATGTTAATTTCAAATACTTCTATCACTGACAACCG
>JAPMNP010631371.1:3691-16097 GCA_029874935.1 Atherina boyeri
CCTTAAAGAAGTCTTTGAACAGGCTTTCTACCAAGAAATATACACTTTTAGACAAAGTTTCAAAGCCCTTTCATCCCCGGAGCCTCAGGGCCTCTGCCCTACAGGTCCTTGCTATAATCCCTTTAGATCAGTGGTTCTCAAACTTTATCAAGATTGTACCACCTGTGGAATAATTTTTCAGCCAAGAACCCTCTTACTAGTACAAATCTTTTTGGTTGGAAACAGTGATGTGCCACAACACAATGATGTGCCATCATGGCCTGCTTTATCAAAATTTGTACCAACTTATATTATATATTATATTATACTTATTTATATTACAGGATCATCAAAAAAATCTACATGGACACTATTGATATTTTTCTTAAAATGTTCTCAAGCATGAAAAAATAAATAAAAAAGTCGAAATATTTAAAAGAAAAGTAAAGATTTAATCCACTTAAATAAAATCTGATAATTTTTTTTAATTTATTTTACATGACTGCATTATGTGATTTACGGTAACAACCTATATGGTTCACCTTCCAGGTAACTTTGTCGCCTCCTGGCGTTTATATTGAAGCACTAAGGAGAGTTATTTTTTTGTTTTGTTTTTCGAAAAAAAAGAAAGAAAAGAACTACCACTTGGAACAGAGCGTAAAGTAACCTACATTATTGGAATTAAATCAATAATAACATGATAGCATAACTAGAGTCATTACACGTGACAAACTTTAAATAGGATTTTTCTTTTATGATAATATCCCACTAGATGGATGCTCCTTTTCAGGTCGACTGTCCCCCTGCATCTTTCAGGTGGTACAGTCCGTTGCCTAGGTGCTCTTAGAAGCCACTTCTCTCCGCCACGCCTGACCTCAGCATTTGATTTCCAGTCGCTGTTACTGTCTAAAATGTGAGTAAAACTTGAACTGTAGTCTAGGTTCAGCTCCACTACCCCATATGAGTTAATATCAATTAAGAATTATCAGATATCCAGTCCACACCAAATCCTTGCAGAGCCCATCAGCTGCTGGACGGAGCGGCTACTACCATTAGCGAGCTAACGCTAGCTCAGTTTGCTGAGTGCTAACTTTGGGACTAACTTTGCTAACTTGCCGGCTTTATTAGATTTTCCAGTTTACGTTATAACTAGCTTATTATCACAATGTAGTTTGCAAATTTGTGAAACCTTGAAATCTCTGACGGGGAGCTTGGTTTATTGGAATGCAAAATGCTGCTGTCTATCAGAAAACATCTTTTGCTCCTCCTCGTCAGACATTTTGAAATGAAACGTTAGTCGGAAGCCAAAGCTCTTAAATGAGTGAAAGTTTTCATCTCTTTGAAGGAAAACTGGTTGCATTGTTCACTTTGTGAGAAAATAAGTTAATGTCTTGCTTCTAAAAGTGCATTCCTAAATGCAAGAGAGAGAGAACGAGAGAGCTAGAAGACAACAGCTGTTAATGCTACATTGAAACGGTTAATAACATTTAAACCTCTATGATAAAAAAGCAGCAGATCTTACATAGCTATCAGTTTGAAGTTTTGCATATACTCTGGTGATGTAAGTAAGCTATTAAACGGCCGTGCCTGTCTCGGCGGAGGTAGATCATCTCTACATTTGTGACTACAGGTCTTGACAGAGCTGCTCTAAAGAATGTAATCTTTTACAGAAGAATTCAAGGATACACGGATGGATTACAACCACAATGGGAGCCATGAAGTTTGAGGATCTGCTGATCTTTGGCATATCATTGCAGACTGGGTTGTGTTTCGTATGGAATACTTTATTGGGAGAATTGCTGTGTGGGACCCAGTGTTTTCTTTGCTAAGGCAACTTCATCAGTCCCAGATGCAGCCTCACCAAAATTAATGTTTGACAATGGATCGTAAAGAGGTAACTTAATTACACAGTAATAACATATTCATTCATAATTTAATGTTTAGCACCAGCTTTTTTCTACCGTACTCATTTTTTTTTTTTTTTTTTTGTTCACCACTGACTGCAGTCTTTGTTGGTAATTTTTATTCTTCACCGTCTTAACTGCTTAAATTGTGAGAATAACTGAGAAATTCAAACATGAAAAGGCCCTTGGTGGGACTACATTGTGCACCCATAGCTGATATTCACCAGTATTTGGATTGGAATTGCACTCAATATCCGATCTTTCAGTCATTTGTACCACTTGGGCATAGACCAGTTGGCGTCATGTGTAAGTACAGGAGGCACATGAGACCTGATACCTCGTCAGTGACAATATGCAGCATGTCGTTGCAGCACCGGCGGATCCTGGGACAGTCTGAAGGCTGCATGAGTCCTACTCAGGTTACAAGCTCTACAAAACACAATACTGAATTTGGCAACAGGTGTTCAGTGCTGGCTTGCCACCATGGTGTTGGGACCATGAAGCAGATCAGTTTTCAGAAAGACTGACAGACTTGACATAGACCATAATGTTGGTACATAATTGGCGATCTTCCCGTTATATACATTTTACGTAGGCCTACTTTTCAAAGTAACTGTAGGAATTTCCATAATAATTTGTGATATTGTTGCAACTCACATATATGAAAACTAAGCCTATTCAAGTGTAATATTACATTTTAGCCTATCAAGAGTTGGATTTTTATCCAAATTAATCTAAATAATGCTTGAATTGAACATGCAATCAGAAAAAAAATAATACAGGGGCAAAACCAGAGAACTGACATGTTTAAAATATTACAAGCTCCAGATCAACACTACATATCAACACCTGATTGATTAATATGATTAATATGATATTTGGTAACAAAACATTCTGTTCTTCCTCTGGACCCTCAGTTGTGGACAGAGCTGGACCAGATTTCTATGCGGCTTCAGGAGGATGGCGTGCCTCCAGAGGCCAGTGTGGAGGAGCGGCAGTGTCACCTGTGGCAGCTGCTGCTCAGCGGTGAGGCAAAGCTTCTGTCTGCCACACAGGAGCTGCAGACTTTGCGTACACAGCAGGCCAATGAAATGAAAGAGGTGAGACATTTCAGTTTAGCACTTATCACAATGGTGTCTTTAGCTGTTAGACCTAGTTGTGTATGCTTCAATTATCGAACATCCAGTGAAACTTAATTGTAGCCAATAACTGAAGCACATAAAGCACATTCAAGAATATACTCTCTCACACAATATTAAAAATTGACATAAAATCATAGTAGTTTCTTAAAATGTGTGACGACACAGCTTAATTACTATAATTAATTTTTCTTTTTCCAACTTTCAGGTGGAGAGCTATGTTGCACATATTCGAGCGCTGTTGGAGGAGCGTGAGTGTCTGACTGCAGAGTATGAAAAAGACAACGAGGACTTGCGACATGAACTTCATCAGATCAAACACCAACAAGGTCAATTCAGATTTTTGCCTTTGAGTTATAAACAGGCTTGTTTTACCAGAGCTCCTAATGCATATTAAACACACCTTAAATGCTCTTTTTCTATGAAGTATTTTACTCAAGTTTAATGTTTATGCGTGTTTACTCTGAATGTGCTGTCGTAGAACATTTACTTGTTTATAAAGTGATTTTGTATTTAGATAAACTGCTTACTGGAAGAAATTCCATTTTCTTGCAGATACTCAGAACAAGGAGCTGTCTGAGATGTTGGCCCAGGAGGACCTAGGAGAGATAGGTTTGAGCAGCCCCAGTGAGCAGGTTGCTTACTTATTGGTGGAAAGGGCAACACTGCTGGAAAGGCTGGAGGCTGCTGAGAGGAAACTAGAAAATCAGACTCTTGCTGGCCACTTCAATACAGTTGACCATCAGGTAATGGACTGATAGAAAATAAACCAATGTACTCTTTATGCTAATACTTAAAAGAAAACCAGCCACACAAGTCTCTTTATGCTAATACTTAAAAGAAAACCAGCCACACAAGTCTACAGGGGATGTATGAAATAAGTGAAGCTCTATGTTAAATAACAATTTGATTATTTTATATTAAATTGGATTTCCTGTGGAGTCAATAATTGCTGCAGTATGCTGAGGAATAGTCTTGCAAATTCTGGAATAGTGGCTAAGGAAATTTTAATTGCTCAAACAGAACCTGTTGGATTCTCCAGAGATGATATCGAGGGGATTGAATTCAAATATTCCAAATTACTCTCCTGTGGTTTAAAATGTAGTTGTTTTTTTACAACTGTTAGCTAATTTTCTTGATTTGAACTGTAAACATACAGCTGTAGTATCATGAACAATGAAACGTTCAATCCTCAGTCATATTGGCATTTCAAATTCACCTCTTCAGAGATGTCATTGTTCTAAAGTGAAATTCTTAAATACCCAGGGCACCCGCAGAGACCATATGAATATGGTTAAGTGAGTCTTAATTGCTTTATGATGCTTGAACAGGAGCATATACGTCTTACGATGGGAGATGACCTAAAGCAGCAGAGGGAGGATATGCAGAAGACCATAGATAGTATGACAAAGGTGAGGTGACTTTTATTTATTTATTTATTTATTTAATACTTCTTTTGGTTGAATATAGTTGGAAAAACATTTTTTGGATACTTTTTTTAAGTTAATGTACAGGAATATAACCTGATAGATTCGTAATATCGTGAGTATAGTAGTGTTGTGATACTGCACACACTGGTTTGTCCTCTCAGCAGTCCTCATCCCAGAGTCCATGGAAGAAGCTGTTTGGCCTTCGCAGGCCTGGTCAGAGCAAACGCAATATTACCCCTGTAGGTTTCTACTTTACAGCTAATACTAACAGCGTAACTAACATTGGTAAAGTGATAAAGAGCCAAAATGGGGTAACACTGGCTTGTTTCACAGGGCTACTGCTTGTAAAAAATACTTTGCACTCTGAAAATGACGTGCTTTGATAACCCTCTGACAACTAAGATGCAAACAACATGTTAAGCACATCTGTGTGGTGTCCTAATGATTTAAATGACATGACTGCAACATCCACGGTTTGACACCAGACTAGGCTGATCCTTGTTGCATGTCGTATGTCTGTCTCAGTCACTCATTTCCTCTCTGTTTCTACTCTGTCAAATTAACATATGAAAATAAAATTAAAAAATTTAATTGATTGTAGATGGGCAGACAGGCAGTGGAGACAGAGGGAGCTTGGGTATTTTTCGTTCAAGTGGTCTCCCATTGCAGGTGAATGCTGTGACTTATTTTCCCTCGCTCCTCTCTCGGCCTGCAGTAATGATGAGGCTCAGCCTGAAAATGCATGTCTCTTGCAACTGCATGCTTGGTCACTTGCATCCACAGTCTAACTACCAGTTTTAGTCCTGCTGTTCTCCTCCCAGCCTAATCATCCATACCTCAATGTTTTCATCCAGGCGCACAGTGAGGAGATTTCCAGAGAATGTAATGAGCGGCATCGGCTAGAGAGGGACCTGGAGGAGGCATCCAGGAGGTTGGCGATGGCTCATCAAGACATCCGCAGACTCACCAATGAGCTGGATGGAGCCAAAAACAATAACCAGGAACTAAGTGGTATGTTGCAAAGACTTTATGGAATCATAAATGTCAGCAGTCAGACACCAACAGGGGTAATATTGTGTTTACTGTTACCATTTGTTAGCAGTTACTTAGCAATATATCAGACTTGAACTTCATGTTTCTGCAGAATACATACACTTTTTCAATTTGTATTAAGTATTATAAAATATCTAACCATAAGTGACTGCACATCGCCTTCAGCCTTTTAGTCATTCTGTTTAAATAGATGCAAATTTATGGCTAATTTACTTAATATTTCACTTCACCTTCTAACTATAATGTTTTATATAGCTGTGGTATAACAGCAGTATGCGGGATATATAAAGCAGCATGAGAAGAATGATAGTTAAAATCAATGTAGTTATTCTTTTTGGAACTGAAAATATTCTTGTTATCTCAGGATCTGAGCTTCAGGGAACTGTCCAAGAAGTAGATAACCTGAGGAAAGAAGTGGACAAACTGAAACACTGTGGTGAGACAGAGTGTTTTGAATCTCAGAGATCATACTTTTGGAATCATAAATTGATTGTGGGTAGATTTTGGGACAAATAGGTTTGGAGATGGTTTGCATAGTCTTGATGTAGATGGTTAGATTGGTTAACCTCGGTTTAGTTAGCAGATTAGCTAATTAATTTACACATCTAACAATTAAAATCATTTCTATAAAAGGTTAAAAATGCCATTTTGTAAAGGACTCTTGAATTGATGTTTCAATCAGTTGTTTAATGACAGCCATTATCTGACTCAGAAGTTACTTGTATGTTAAAAATTGTTCTGAGGCTGGAGCAGATTTATTTGTGTTGTCACAAAATGAGTTTTTTAAAATTGCAAAATTTTGCATAACTTTATGACTGTATAACTTTATAATTATTAAATAAGAGTTATTAAATAATTCAAGCTCTCTCTTCCTTGTCGGATTGTTGTTACAAACAGGAAAATTAGTTTTAAAGGCTAAAACAGCATTTTAAATCATGCTGTAAGCATATTTTTCTTTTAAAATTTAACATTTTATCATAATGATCAAACCACAAAATGATCAAGATTGATCTGCTTTTTAGGCGGGCCCTAGTGTCAGTGCCAGTGAGAAACTGAAGTTTGGTATTTACAACAGAGAAATGAGCAAAATAAATTGTGACGTCAAATCTCTACCCACAGACATGATGAAGCTGCAGCAGGCCAAAGAGCAAAATGATAGACTGGATACTGAAAACCGAGCTCTTAGAGAGAGAGTGCGCATTATAGAGTCTGAGAAAAAAGATCTCCTGGACCAGGTTGGCATTTTCTAACTTTTCTCTCTAAATGAAATATTTCTAACAGCACCTTAATCTTAGCTATGTTTTGATGTTGTTTTTTTTCCCAGGTGGCAAAAAGTGATGCAGCCAAAGAGGATCTAATGGACAAGAGCAGTGGACCACAAAACAGACAATCAACCTCGTCAGCTCAAGAAAAGGATCCAATTCACAAACGGTAAAAACATGAATTCATCAGGAACAACATTTTGGGATGTGTTTGAGTGGGATGCATTTGTGTTGACTTCATCAAGAGAATACAATCTGATCTTTTTCTCATTTTCATCACCTTTATTTTCTTTTAGGTGTCAAGAGGCAGTGGAAGATGGACTTGTACAGGTGAAAGAACTGCAGCGGCAACTCCAAAGACTACGCAAGGAACAGGAAGAGCTGGAGGAGAGGAATGAAGAGCTGGAGGCCCTTTTGGGGGAGGCCCAGAATGCTAGCAAGGAAGAGAGGCATCGCCATGAGGGAGAACTGGAGGGACTGCACAGGAGGGTAATGGGCAGAATTCAATTGTAACATATATTTTACTGGTTAAAAGATGGAACATTCAGTGAGTCAGAAATATTTCACTTTAAGAAAACTAGTTTCTGTCAGTTTGTTTGTTTTATCTGGATCCCCATTAGCTGCAGCAACACTGCCGACACACAATATAAGTTCTAAACTAGAAAAACTCAAACTAAGATTTAGTTTTGGAAACAGTCATGTAATAACTTATGTCTTGCCATCCAGATCAAAATCCTTGAGGCAGACCTGAAGAAGCAGGATGTCCAAGACAAAATGTTGAAGAATGGAGAGGAGACTAAAACCACTGAGTCCTACTTGCAGTTGGTAAGAAATTACTCACTTCTTAGTTGGGGTAATGTTCACACTGTTGTCATTTCACTAATGCGTCAGCCCTGTAAGAATGCTATTGATTGGGTTGACCATGAACGCTCAAACTTGAATAAATGCAGTTGACTGCCTCACTGATATTAAATGTTACATGTGGGTAAATAATGCAGACATACACCTAGAAATTCATAATGCTCTCCTTTCGCTATGCATAAAGCACTTAAGGGACAGCACCCAGGAGAGAATGGCTCTGCTAGAAGCTCGTCTGACTGAGGAAAAGGACTGGAGGAAACAGCTGGAATTAGATCTCAGTGTTGCTCAGGCTGCCCTCAAAAAAGATAAAGAGGTAAAAATCTTTGCCTTTTTTTCTGTAAGAAAAGGTTGAAAACTGCTGCTGCACAAGTTTAAAAAAGTATATTACAATTTAAAATATCAACTAATCATGCAAACGGTAATTGTTACATTTATAAAATAAAGGTTTTGCTTGATATGTTTGGTTTGATTAAAATGAGTTCTGGTGTGGTTACTCTGTTCATTTAAATATGTGTAATCACCTCATTAATGAAGAGGCAATGAAGTCTACATCATCAGAAAAGTTGCCATATCAGGCTGTGGCTTCATCTATAAAGCATTTATTGGTTTGATATGCACTGCAAACTAACCAGGACTAAGTGTAACATTCTGTATAGTCCAGACCAGGTATATGAACACAACTTTTGGTTAATTTGTACAGTTACAAACTACTCAATATTTGTGTATTACTCCCCTGTTGTCTATACTAAAGGCTTTGCAGATAGGTGAGCGAGAGCTTAAGAAACTGAGACTTGAGATCAACGGTGTTCAGACAGAATGTCAACAGGGGAAAACTCTTATCAAGAGCCTCACCCAAGTCAAGGGGGAAAAGGCAGTTCTAGAGGAAAAGGTTTGTTGTTTTTCATTTTGCTGTCTATGACAACTTACTGTACATATAATTATTTTTTAATCTGATATGAAAATGATGTATATATATACTGTAATCAAATAAAATCAGGCTACATTTTGACCAAACATATTAATACAAATTAACATAATCCATCTTTCTGTCTTTTAACTTGGTGACTGTTAGATGGCCCAGATGGAGCGTGCCCATAGCAGACTCCAGAGTGAGCTGGAACGGTACAAGGACAGTAGCCAGGCCCAAGAGGACCAGAGGGAAAATAGGCTACAGTTTGACCAGCTGCAGGAACAAACTTACCGTCTGACTACTGAACTAAGCAGCCTCGAGAAAGCACACCATACCCTGAGGTTGTTTCCATTGCAGACCTTACAGACAGCGACCAGTTCATACATGTGAAAGAATTTTCAGACTTTTGAATTGAAATAGACTAGTGTGTGTTGAGGAGTGATAGCACTGCTGCGCCTGGTACTTGTCCTTGTATCAGTCACAGGATAAGAATTTAATGCTGGAGCTTACTTGGTTTGCATATGTGTGCATATTTTCCAGGGATGAGATGGCTTCTGAGCGGCTGCAGACTGCTGAGCTTCAGGCCAAGTTAAGCTCTACTGTTCAGGAGAAATTATCAGCTGAGGGGCAAAAAGAGAGACTCCAGCTTGAGATACAGCGCCTCAATAAGCAGCTCCTGTGGCTTCAAGAGCAGCTATCCTCGACAAAAGAAGCACTTAGTCGCAGCCAGAAGCCTGAACTGCACATCGCTCATATAGAATCTAGGCTTTGTCCATTGGAGAAGACCAAGGATGAGAGCTCAGATCAGGTAATTTCAACTGTGTCATGATATATGATTTTAAAAAAAATTCACTTTCTTTTGTGACAGCAATAGGGTAGAAACCTTAAAAAATGCCCTGCTTTGGGGTTCTTGAGAAAGGGTGGAAGACACTTTTCTGCAAATTAAGGCAGAAAGAAAGGGAATTTCCTTTTCGGGCACAACATGTGATTCGTATATATGTTTGTTTTTCATTTTATTTTATAGCTTTTATCTTTCAAGCAGGAGGTGAATCATCTTCAGAATAAACTAGAGGAGGAGCAGCAGCTGGCCTCTCAGCACCAAATGGTGCTTCAAGCTCAGGTCAATGAAGCCCATGCACGTATCAAAGTAAATATGATCATACTACATTGTAAATAGGCATGCTGTTTCAAGGTTTTTCATCTTTGCATGTAATAGCCATGATTAGCTTGCAACATCTGTGCCTGTACTTCTTTTCTTATCATTCCAACAATGGCTATTGTCCTCATCTTCAGTCTCAAGATTCAGTGTTGAGCCAGAAGGCAGAGGAGGTTAAACAGATGAAGCAAGATCTGCAGAGGGCCCAGAGCCTTTTTACTTCAGCTGAGAAAGAGTTGCGCTATGAAAAGGAGAAGAACATGGACCTTAAGAGACACAACACTCTGCTGGACCAAGAAAAACTGAAGGTTGACATTTAATTACTCTACATGTGGAATTCCCTGAATGTCTGGCATTTATCACCCAGTCATCATCTTGATCACTCTTTAAGTCATTCAGTTACCTCCCCACCAATGCTAATCATAATTAGCAAATTTGCAACTCTAACATAAATGTCATTGAGGATGTATAGTTTAATAGGAGAGCCATATGCTTTTTGTATGACTCTGTTCACATATTTTCTTCAGCTTTGTGCAGAATTGAAGCAGGCCCAGACCAAGTTGGTGCAGATGGAGCAGAAAGTCCACTCCCAGGCAGCCGAGTGTGAACATCAGCAGCAGAAAATCAGGGAATTGGAGCTGGAGTTGGCACGTAACAGCACAAACCGGAGCGCCACCACTAGTTTGCAAGAAGACCTTCATGCTGAGAGAGCACGGCTCATTGCTGCTGACAAGAAGGTCAGTACTGCTACATGTGGATACTGGCTGGTAGTTTCATGCTTAGAAGAGCTCTGTGTTAACAATATAACAGATTAGGTTTAGCTGCTGCAAAGATTTGACTTCTCCATAGGGATTAGTATTTTTATCTAATCTGCTGTTGAAACTGTTGTATGTATCGGGTTATGATGAGGTTATACTTTTCAACATAGTGAGATTGGCAACTATAGAATTAGAGGGCTATCTGGTAAACAAGTTTGTGAGACTGGTTATCTCTGGTTTCCCATTTTAGCCTTAATGATTTAAGTTTACACTGACAAAAACAAACTAAATTGATCTTACAATAAAGGTCCCAGGTAACTTAATTCAAGTCTTTACCCTCTCATATTTCGGTTTTGTCTAGTGAAAGCAGCATACTGAGAACTTAATGAGATATACAGGCTGTGACCTAATTTGCCCCTGAGTCCTAACTTAATGAATCCTTACCTAAAGTTAGCAGAGAAAACATTTTTCATTTAGTTTGTGCAGAAAAATAGGGACAAAGAAGAAGGAAACTTAACTCCACTTCCTTTTGCATAGCTTTCTTTCAGCTTTATTTTCTTACATTGTAAACCATGTCTGTCATCTTAAAGATGATACCAGGAACACCTTCGGATGGGAGGTTGCAAGGTCTTGTTTGTTTATTTTATTGAATGAAACTTGTGGGTTTGTTGTGATGAAAGGTGTTGGAGTTGCAACAGCAGCTAAAAATTGCCCAGCACCAGCTGCGTATGGAGGAAGCTCGGGCCGGTGAGAGCAGCCGTCTGGAGAGGGACAGCAGGGATCTGTCTGACACCTTGTCAGCCCTCAGAGCCCAGCAGCAGGAGGAGCACATCACCAGGTCATATAACCTGCACTGCAAGAGACAGTGATCTGTTTTGTTTTTGATTTTTTCTCTCTGGTTCAGATTGTCATAGTGTGACAGTAAAGACTTCTTCAAGTTTTTTAGGTTTAGTTCGAACCAAATTATGTATAAGCACCATCTGCTGGATTTGAGCCATTATCGATTATATTTTCTTCCTTTGTCTATCAGGAAGCTGTTAGAGCAGCGTGAAGAAGATTTGCAGCAGCAGGTGCGCTCTCTGAGGCTGAAGGAGGCCTCCTTGACCAGGACAAATACAGAACTCAGCCACCGTGTCCAACAGCTGGACGCCCGTCTTTCCAT
Organism: Atherina boyeri; assembly: GCA_029874935.1. Classification (NCBI taxonomy): domain Eukaryota; kingdom Metazoa; phylum Chordata; class Actinopteri; order Atheriniformes; family Atherinidae; genus Atherina; species Atherina boyeri. The sequence goes on from JAPMNP010631371.1 coordinate 15,306, forward strand.
CCTGGAGGCTGAGCTAAGCAAGGCAAGAGAGGAGGTATGTAGTGGTGTACAACAGTTCATCAGATTTCATTAGTACAGTTTGGTTTAAGAGAGATTTTGACATTATTTTGAAAGTTTTGACAACTTGATAAGTCTTTTCTGTCAGTTTGACACTTTTCTGACCTATTTTTGAAAGCTTGATTTCCAAAGTTCTTATTCTGTCTTTAATAAGAGTTGTGCACTTACTATGTGTTAAACATTGTACATCCTTTTAGACCTGTCACTGTAGATTTTCTATATTTACCTCTAAAACCTTTTATTTATTTTACTACCAAACAATGGAAAAATAACAGTTAAGAATTACTGTATTCATCTGTGTGCACTTCAGGCAAAAGACAGTCAGAAGTCAAGCCACCGATTGCAGGAGGAGTTGGTGTTCAGTCAGCAGGAGTGTGAACGGTTGCAGGTAGAACTGCAGCAGGTTCTTTTTCAACTTGATACACATGTCAGGTTAGACATATTTATACCTTCTACATTTACATGTCATCCACAATTATGAAATTGAATCATCTAAGAAGCCACCATAATCATGTTGCATAAAGTCTTATTTTTCCTGTCGTTTATGCTGTTAATTTACAAACAAGGAAGTACAATGAAAAGCAAAGTCATCATAAGACCAAGCTGCGTCAGGCCAAGCAGGTGTTTCTTAAGGCAACTGCACAGAGGGACACAGCCATCCAGAAACTGGAGAATGACCTGGCACTGGCCTCAAGTCTTTCACACAAGGTCATACACAACATATATATATATATA
>JAPMNP010631379.1:236-11566 GCA_029874935.1 Atherina boyeri
TTCAATGGAAGGCTAAGAGGACCTGGTCCACTAGTTAGCATCAGATCCCCCCATGCTGGCTTCCTGCTCCGAACGTTCGCCTGCCCCCTTGGGATGATCAGAGGTATTTTATTTTTAGTTTGAACTGATTTGTTAAAGGCAGCACCAGTTAACCTGGATGCATGGCCATCAGTTTGCCTGATCCTGTATCTGGGCAGGTTGTACTGTAAGCAAAATCTGAATATCCCCATTGTGGCACAATAAAGGTTTATCTTATCGATTGATTAAAAGTATTGCATTTTTCTCATTTAGATTCTAATACATTTGCTTGTTCCAATGAAAGAAAGAAAGAAAACTCAGTTTTCATTCAATGAAAGCACATAAAACAAAACTGTTGAAATTTTTAGAGATGTCGGCTCAAGATACATGACACCAATCATACTTTTGAAAACTTTAGACATGACTTAGGTTCAAGACTGAAAATACTCAACAGTTCACAGCACAACAAAGATGTGAAGCTGTATTATCAATCTAGCCATGTTATTTCAAATATGCTCCACAAATCAATTCCCGCTCTGTGGAAACTTCAATGGAATACCTTGAGACTTGTTGATGTCATGATGTCACAGTAATAATAACAGTGATATCAGAAAGTAAAATGTTGATATTGTGTGGAGAACACATAAACCATGATGCAGCTGCTTTGTTTCAGTTGACTAAAATATATCAAATTGCATGTTGATGGTTTTTATACAGTTATGCTTATGGGCTATTTCATCACCCTCCAAACATTCATATTTTCTGTAATTAGTTTGACCATAAAAAGGAGATAAACAACAAACAAGAAATAAAACTAACTGCAAACCTGATTTTTTTTTTTTTTTCAATTTCTAAATATTGTGATAATATAAGATTTTAGGAGGCTGCTGTAATCACTTTGTGGAAACCTGACATCATGACAAGTTTTTTTTTTTGGTAGTTTGCAAACAATGACCCACAGTTCCACCTCCGGTAAAATGCAAATATTACAGCAACCACATAGGTTTACTGCCAGATGCAGACTGCTAATATGTGTAATGATTGACAAGCTTGACTGAGGAAAACAAATCCAACAAAATGTTTTTGTTAGATGATTTTTATGATTGTGCTGTCGGTAATGTGAGTTGGGCTATCTTTCAATGGTACTTTCTTTGGGCATACAAGTGTATTTAGCCTGTGTGCCTGCTTCAGTGTTCTTCAGTCAAAACATCTTGGATCTCACCCCGAGGCTAGCCGGCTGGTAATTGGTCCGTCTGGCGTCTAACTGCTTCTCCTATTGGGCGGGGTTGACCCTTGGTGACCTGGCGATTGGCTGATCGCTTCAACATGTGACCCAGGAAACGCGATCCGTTACTGCGGCTGCCTGACCCCGCCTCAAGGTTGACTTGATTCTGGAAGTCACTGGTGAAAGGTCCTGGCGGTGAAAGCTGATTGGCCGGTGTGGTTTTTCAATGCTTTAGCTGCGGTTGCCTCTGGGCGTGAGGGCTGAGCAATTAAACATGCTCACGAGCACACACATGCAAAAAAGCGCCAACGCGTAAACACACACAAAGCTACTCTTGCATGGGGTCATGTCTTACACAACTTACCACACAGACTTTCAAACAGGGGCAGGAGTTGAAAGTAATTGTAAATCAGAGTAATATGAGGGAAAGATGGTGAGTGGTCTGGTAAACAGATGGTCTACCACATACACACACTTCATATACACACATACACACGGTGCCGTATGGCTGCTTCATCTGCCTGATGGGAAAAATTAACATTCTCGACATCACACACTCCTATAAACACACCATGGTACAAAGTGACAATCAATAACTGCTTACACACACACCCGTATTATAAACACTCATACTTGCTCCCACATACTGTACATAGAGACAATTTATCATCAGTGCAGCTGCATTAGAAAATCCATAACTCAGTTGTGGACAATGAACTTTTAGGAAAAGCTGAAAAAGCATGCGAATTTAAGATTTTTTTTTCTCTTCTGACCATTTTAGCTTCAGTCTTGCAGACACAAAAAGTGATAATAAAAATCTGAAGTGCAGAGGAAGACAAGAGCAGAAAAAAAGAGAAACTGAGACAGAAAGAAAGCTTGGCTTTTAAAACCTGATTGTAAAGTATTGATTCAGTCATAAGTGGATCCAACATACAGTATACCGATACACACATGCAGATACACACATGTACATGCACATATACAACCACACGGAAAGTCACATAGAAGAAGAGCTTGAGAGAAAGAGATCTCATCTCATAAGGGGAAGAATGAAGCAATAATTCAGTGGTATTGAACTGCTGGCTGGCCAGAGAATCGATACCACCACACCTCCTTCTCTCCTCCTCCTCCTCCTTCTTCTTCTCCTTTTACATCAGCCCTCTCTGCCCTTTCACCCACCCAGCTTCAGTCTTTTCTTCTTATCCCTTCCTCTTCTCTCATCTGTGCATTCCTTTGTTTTTACACTCCTAAAAGATAATGATAAAAACATTATTGTACAATAAATGCACCACACAAAAAAAATCCCAGATATATAGCTTTCAGTCGTTTTCCTTCTTTGCCACTTCCCCCTCTTTTTTCTTCTGTCTCCGTCCTCTGTTCACATTTTTACTGTGAAATGGGAGTGGATGGTCTGTCCTCATGAAACTTCAATGAGTATTGATCTGATGGCAGCTCTGGACTCCGAGGGGAGGAACGAGGCTGGAGGAGGAGTGATGGAAGAACGGATGGATGGGTGAAAGTGGCAGAAGGTGTAGTTAAGAAGGAGGAGGAGGGAGGTGAAGCAGAAGAAAGGGAGGAAGGGAGGGGGTGAAGCAGAGCCGGAGGGATTCGTGCTGAGATGGTTCCAGGGGCTGCAGGGAAGCGGTATTTGCTGAGATGAAACAGGTTCAAGCCTCGGTGTCATCCCCTCAGCTGAAGTGTTCGTTTTGTTAAGAGACGTGTGAATCCAGCCGAGACTGTTTCCTGGCCATTTTCATGGATAACAGTCTGCATTGTGTAACAGCACAATCTGCCAAACAAAATAATAAATATTACTGTTAAACTATTTTATTTGCCAGGAACATCTTGTTTCTGATATGTCCCAACATGGAAAACAGGCTGTTCCCATCAAATTTGTGGAGAGCATCAACAGCCCTCAGCCCGGCGATGGTTGGTGTCTGCAGGTACGAGCGCTTCAGTGGTGAGCACATCTCACCTGGTGTTGCTCACGCCTTTTAAAGCTGATGTGTAATCAATTGGGTGACTTCCTCTGCTCTAATACCACTTCTTTTCCGCGCATAGCGATGGTTTGGGAGAATCTGACCTTTTGGTTTCCAAAGACACACACACCTAAACAAATCCATAAACACACAAGTTATTAACACACCGTCCAGTTTATAAAAGGAATTCTGTTCCATTAATAAGGAAACCCTTTCGATACTTTAGGCCTAAGGTTTTAAAACCACTCTAAATCATCTTGTGATGTATGTGCATGTGTGTGTTATATTAGTGTTGGCATCAGTTAGACGTCTCCAGAGACGTGTGGATCTGACACTGGCAGTTGATTCTGACAGTTGATATCCCGCCGAGTGTTAGGCAGCTGTTTTTGTAATTTTTGTTTTTCTCAACCATGACTGAGGTTTCTTTTTCTTTCTTTCTTTTTTTGGACTGTTGAACACACACTCTTTCCCCCTCTCCTCCTAACCTCACCCTTCTACTCCAACATGAAATGCTTTGTTTTAGGCTCTCACAACAACAACACAAAATGCCCTGTCCAGTCTAAGGGCAAATATTTTTACTTATCCTGACGCTTTGGATGTTAGTTCATTAAGCACATTTCATTTGACAATATGCCTTTACAATGTCAAGATGAGATGATATTAGTCAGGTTTCTTTCACTGATGTTATTACTGGAGCCATGAGGACGATATCTTTGCAGGAAAAAGAAAAAGGCTGCTAAATTATTAAAGCATGACGTTTCTGAAGACATATTCTAGAAAATATGTATTTTCAGAAAACTCACCAAGAAGATAGAAAACTCAGTATTTCATTTGTCTTTGTTGTTTTGTTTCTTTTTCTTACTTCAGGCCAACTCCTACATATGGCACATTAATTATTGAAAAAAAAAAAGTTAGAAAGACTCAGTCAAAAAAATCTTGTTAAATCTTTATGTTACAAAAGAAGCATGTCTCATGTATCAAGTTTAAAAATGAAGTGAAATGATCGCCTCAGTAGCACTAGATATTTCATTTACAATAAAAAAGAGGATCAGTCACACTTTAAAATAAAAAATACTTGATTATAATACATTGTTGGATCTGCAGTTTTGGCTGTAAGATTTCCCTTGTGTTATTTTCTCTTCATGCTCTTCTACATCCTTCTTCACATTATTACCATATATAAATCATAAAATCACAATGTGCCCAGAAAGTTTCCTTAGAGCAAAGGAAAGTATTGTCCAAGACAGTTTAACATCTGGACTTTTCACAATTTATGAAGTTATGTTGCTAACAAATTAAGTGGTTTAGGACATAACAAAAACCAGAGACTTGGGTGTGATGTGATAATAAAACATACGTATATCTCAAACACACACATTCACACACACAAAAAGGAATTACAAAACAACACAAGATGTTCAGCTGCAAGTAATTTATCAGTGCTGGATGTGGAAAGTACCAGACATCACCACCGCAGCTGCACTCTTGGACATCGCACACACTTACACACCCTCTGCTCCCCACACCTTCATCTATTCATCAGCATAGCTTTCTACCTCTGTCTCTCTTACACACATGCAGTAACTTACCAGCCTCCAATAGTGTGGTGACGACACATGTTCAGCAGGTATCAATAAAGTCAGGAACACATAAGTAGACACACTTACACACAAAATCCTTTAAACCGTCATTCTGACTGGCAGGGCTTTCAGAGCTCAACTTGATTGATGTATTGATTGGATAAAGACTGTAGAGGAGCATAATGTGAACATTAAAGTGAACGCTAAGCTTTCTTTAAAACCTTTTAGATTATACCTGCAATGTTATTATCATACAAATGTTTTTGACACGTTTACGTATTCAACTAAGTCTATCCAACTCTGCAAATTTGCATGCGGTGTTCAGCTGCATGAACTTTACCATATAGCTGCTGCATCTCTTATAAACAGGGCAGAGCCAGCGCTTAGCATTGGTTGAATTATCATCTATCATGAATTGCTATTTTTCTTTCTTCAGACTGTGTTTCACAATGTGAATCATTTTAAGATGTTCAGGTTTTGAAATTGATTTCTTTCATTTTTGCTAAATATAACTACACGAGCTCCCCTTGCTAGAGATTCTGCAAATGAAATAAAGGTTATCTAAATTATTCAATGATTTGAATACATGTTTTTAAGAACTTTTAAAAACAAAGAAAATGTCATTAAATACAATTTCATCAACTGTTCTTCAATCCAACAAGGATTAAAGAGTAGCCAAGCTTTATAAACAAGTAAATTGGCTGAGGTTTAAAGGGACATTGTGTAAGAATTACTGCCATCTAACATTGAATTTGTGTATCGAATAAAAACTAATAATGCACTCTTGCTCGTCACCATTTCGAACACATATTGTAACAACGGTAGCTGCCGTGTATCAAAAAGCCTCGATTACACTGATTAAACAATATCATCCGATATTCCAGGGAATCGATTACTATCATCTAGATTATTGGCCCTGTATACTCAAAACAACAATAACAATAAAACAAACTAACATGCAAGTTCACCATGGCGTTGTTGACTCTGTCCAACAGAGATGGAATTGTGACTTCAACATGTCATATCTTACCAGCAGTAGTTTCAAGATGGCAGACTGTCATGGAGCTCCCCTACCGGCTGATCTGTCCGATGTATAAACAAATCTAAAATTCTTTGCTTTTGAGAAAGTGTCAGAATATTAGCGGAGGTCATAATGCTAAATGATAACACATACTGTATATAAATGCAGATATCAATTTTGGCCACTAAACAACAGAAAATGTTACACAATGTCCCTTTAAGATAGGTAGGATAGCAAGGTGCAAATGCCTCAGAGTCTATGGTTTATTTTGCGTCACAAAGATAAAGGTCTGTGAGATGTTGCATCAAAAAGTATGTTTTGATTTGTTCTGTGATATGTAAATCCTGCAAGGAATTAGTGGATTCTCCTGAAAACACATTTTGAGAAACATGAGTCTGGCGTTCAACTATTATTGGTCACTTTCTTGCACTGCAGTGTACAATGTATGAGACCAATGGGATTTTCTGGAAATCAATGAGAGTACTTTGGATAACAAAATAGGTTAAGTATGGAAAATAAAAGCAGTAGTTTCTAGAATCAGCAGATGGTGGAAATAGTAGAGGGCTGATGGAAACAACAATGAAGATGAATTATGTGATTTTATGTCCTTGAAAGAATTTGCTGAATAATCCACAGCAAATTACCTCCTGACTCTGCAATCACAGACATGCTATACTTGGCTGTTTTGGTTTTGTCTATTTGCCCTCATTGCTGTTGTTTACAGATACAGCTTGCAGCTTTTTAGAAAATAAATAAATAAATATCCAAGTCACCCTGCTTATCTCCGAAGACTCTGGAGAATGCAATGTGGGTGTTCCTTTGCAGGTTTTTGCCTGGAGAGTAATCCGAACCCAATGTGCTCAATACGACAAGCAGAACTCCCAATTGATTGAGGAGCACTGTCTCGTTTTCTAACGATATTTCATCACACAGCAGAACGGCAAAGTTAGCAACTATCCGATGAACAATGTGGCAGAGAAAGAGCCTGATATTTCATTCTGGAGTTGATGGAAGCTAAGTCAGGACAATAATAGTATATATTGAACATAGTCAGATACAAACACAGCTGTCATGAAATTCAAGAAACTATATTACGCTGCATCTTCTGAATGTGTAAACAGGACCTATGTTTATGCAATTAACTTAAATTAGCTTTTTTTGTTGGTTTTTTTCAGTCATTTTTTCTCTGTCTATAGGAAGCTGAACAGTCAGTTACAGCAGGTGTAATGTGGGGAAGCACTAAATCAATAGACTGCCAGTTATGAACTGATGGAGCTATGACAGGAAGCTTTGCAGCTGCAGTTAAGTGTTTACTTAACTCCATTAAGTTTTCACTCCCCCCTCCCACACTTTCTGTTTCTCTGTCCTCTACAGCGTTGAATGAACCAACCATTGACTACGGCTTCCAGAGGCTTCAGAAGGTCATCCCTCGGCATCCTGGGGACCCCGAGAGGCTGCCAAAGGTACCATGATAATTAATCTTTTCAAGATTTTATCAAATGCCCGAAATTATGATTAAATAAGGTTTGTCTTTAGTGAAAGACTCTTCAAAAGGATACTGTAGATCTACAAAGATGTAATTTCTCAATCACAAAGAAGCACACTGACTTGTTGTGTTATCAAAGCCCACAGAGATACACGCATCAGACCAGAACACTGAGAACATCATAACATGTTTATTTTTATTTTCATAAACAGAATATGTGTTTTTAAATCTCCTGTGGGTTGCGCTTTTACCTCCTTATGAACTCTGAGTGTTCGAGCTTCGTAAAACACCCGTTTACAGGGTGAGTGTTTGAATCTATTCCAGATCAGAGTCATATCTTTTTATTTGTTTATCAGCTGAAGATGAAGCAGAATGTTTTAAAGATCAGCAAATGTAAACAATTAGCACCAAATGATGAGCTGGGCTTTGATATCAAACTCTGTCATCATGATCTGTACATGCAGGGTGACTTTCCTCATAGTGTGTGTGTTTTGTGTGTGTTTTGTAACCTGGTAGAAATATGGATTTGTGTGTAAGGGTGGGAGTCACGACCTTGGAAACAGCTGTTGTTGATTGGCTCTGTATTCCTATTGGAGCTGATCCAGGATTGGCTGTTTTTTGTGACATCATTGAAGAATGGGCGCTGGTCATGATGTGATGCTGTACTGATGCTGTGATGTCAACATGGCCGTGCCGACACCCTCGATCCTGCACATATGTTAGCAATTGTACATAATGTGCATCATCACCGTGGGAATGTGTGGAACTAATCACACAAACTTCACATCTAAGATCTGTGTGAAGTCAATAGATCAACTGCTTTAGCTCGTTTGTTTTGTACTTTTTTTTATTACATGCTTTCCCTGAACAATTGGGCAAAAAAAAAAGGTTTGTTTTACTCTGAAAACCAGAATGAACCCTTTATTTACCTTTGGAGACAAAATGAATAAATTAAAGGTAACAAGCATGTCTGATTAAGGTAACGGATCGATGCCTCCTTTTCTGGTCTCACAAGGACTTATTGCTTATAGATCTTTTCCATGAATGCAGTCATCATCAAGTTTGTCTCTGTAATTGCTTCTAGTTCAGTTTGCTTTTGCTTTTAAAGTAGAAATTTAAAGTGGACACATTGCAGAATTTTAAGACACTGATGAAGGTTTTTCCTTTAGAGCCACAGCATTACGATGATCTGAGCAGCATTTTCATAACACAAGCATTTTCTTAACACAAAGAAAGATGACACGAAAAGATCAGAGGAAAACTTTGAAGGTGTTGTGTTTCACCAATGTTAGTGATAACTTGCTGTTTTAATGACAATAATCGGGATCTGCTCAAAAATGAACCGGACTGCAGCAGTTACCCCTCTCATGAATTTTGCAAAATTGAGTAAGGTGGTTTTTGCATAGGTCTGCTGGAAAACTACAAACAAAAAACCTGTATGGTTATTAAATCTGCGAATGGCCTGTGCATTGTGATATTATGAAGAACATTGCTGTCAGTCATTTCCTTGCAGCGTGCGATTTCAGTTCTGAGGTATTGCAGCTACTTACAAGAATCAGATGAGCAGCATTTCTTACAAGATATGTGGTATTTACATGAACAGAAAAGGCACCTCTCATATCAGAACATGAATGCTGTCCACATACAAGCAATTTCAATATCATTGCTGACTTCATTCTGGTGCATTTCAATATGTTTGGTCCATAGTGTGTATTATTGACGTGTATTTGTCATATTAAAAATGTATTAACAAAGTTTTAACTCTATAAATCGGTTTACTCTGTAAGCAGATCTTTTGTGTTTTGGCTTGGATATAATAAATTAATACAGGAAGTGCTGCAGGAAAAAAACAAATATAGTTTGCCACCTGATGCATGTGATACCATTACTGATGTCTATTCCACCCTCTGGGAAAGGCTGAGTCAGTGCAAAGCTTTACTAAGTCGTTAATGCAGAAACACTCACTTTGCATGATTTGTTACTGCGATACACACCTTTAACACAGAATACATAATGTTCCCACCTTTTTTTCCTTCAGATTAAATATAATGTTAACATAAATCTGCACTGGGCTTGTGTCCACACAGATAATTTTATTTTACCAAAGGTCGTATGCATGTTTCCATAAAACATTAGGATTTTTATGGAAGTAGTGAATTCATTAATCCCAAAATACCATGCATGAGAAAAGAGTAAAAAATTGTTGTAACAGTAAATATTGGCAAATTTATGCAGAAAGAACGTAAATCCTGTCTTATCTGAGCTTTAGCTGACACTTGAGAGAGCTACAGTGGGGACAGTCAAACTGCTGTAAATGCAACTTGAATAGCTTGATACATTGATCGGGTATCAGACTGAGCAAATGGCTGAAGGATGGTGAGCCAGAGCCAAACATGGAGTAACTGTCTGTGCTTTTTCCTCATGATGAAATCAATAATAAGTTATGGGAAGAATGAGAACAGAGATAGAAGATCATAAAAAAAGTACTATACAAAGGAAAATGTCTGCATTTTCATATGTCATTTTGCAGAAGATGAAAAACACTTCACATCACCTGTGCAATGAGAGCTGAAACTCAATGAATAACAAAGAATCCAAGAAAAGAAATCCGTAATCCTAATTTATTGCTGCAATTCATCCCAACTCATCTCTCTGACTTGTATGGAGATGAGTCTTCTCTCAGCATCTCTAGTCCGGTTTGGGTTTCTTTCAGACCGACAGTTCATTTATTCAGATTAAAGTCAGCCTTTGATCTGAATACTTCTCTAAATACACTGAGTTGGGCATGTAACTGCTGTACTTTGCTCTTGGTTAAGTTAGAAACATGTGATGGAGTGTTTTAAAAAGACTTCAAATAAATTAGTCATATCTGTGATATCTTTATCAAGATTGCATGTGATAGCAAACTGAAAATATTTGTGTTTTTGTTATGTGTGAGAAGCTTGTAACGAGTGCGTGCTGGCGCCAAACACACACACACTCTTTGCTGCCTGTCATGTATCGATCAGTCGATGAATTGAAGTTATATGAGTTTGTTGGCAGCACCACGCAAAGGACAGACAGATGGGGCAGTGGAGTGTGTGAGAGGATTACCAGTGGACAGCCCATTCTATAATTGTTCAGTGAACATTTAAGGGATTTTACTGGCCACACACACACAAAAACACACACACATTTCAGCTGCCAGTTTGTGTCACAACAATCTCCTCAGCACCCATCCATATGTGCACATATACAGTTATGTGACACATAAGTACAGTGGAGCCTGTAACCTGTATTTTAATTTTCATTCAAACACTAAAGTTACACGCAACTCACTTCACTGTTATCATTTGTTTCAGTGAGAAATTTGTATGGAAAAAAATCAACAAATATTTTAGCTTTATTTTGTAATTGTTTGTTAAAAAATACAAGAATCTTGACTTTAAGAAAAAAAAATGTTGCTAAACTGAACATTTTTAACAACCAAGGATGGAGTTTGCCATAATACTGATGTAGTGCTAATCACCATGTGTGGGCGATAGGCCATAAGGGTTCGAGAAGCAGGAGTGCCTCTTTGGATGCATATGAATCGCTGCTCTTTGCCCTGCAGTGTCCTCCTCACTGCTGCAGAAAATTGTTGGAATAAGAACTCCACTAAAAGACAGAGATGCTCTTTTAGATTTCTGAATCGACAAAAAAAAGTAAATGACTCGAAGATGATATATTTACATACAGATATTACCTGCATCCACTATGAGCCCGTATTCAGACGGCATTATTTCCATACACCTGATTTAAATGTACTGTGAAAAAGAGAACACAATCTCTTTCTATTTCAAGGTTTTACATATCAGAACATAGTACAATCATCTAGCCTTTACCAGCCCTTTCAATTATAGACAAATACAACCTTAAAGGTACTGTATGTAAGATTCTGTCCGAAACTGGTACTGCAATCATGTGAAACCGTGGCCTATGTAAGATATTGTTAAAAATGGCCAAAATAGGTCAACAAAAATATACACAGAAGTTCTGGATA
>JAPMNP010631385.1:0-14628 GCA_029874935.1 Atherina boyeri
AGGTGCTAATGGTCTAATCTGATTCAATGATTCATGCTAAGCTAAAGCCACAAATGGGGTTGCCAGACTCAGAGAAAGGCTGGATGAACAGAGGAAAGATAAAAATCAATTGTTTAACTCGAGGGGAGCTGGAACATGAGTACATTTGCCAAAATGGTGGTGTGTCACTTTAAGGGGATAGCTACAAGTTTAATTCCTCCCCGCCAGTAGGTGTCGCACTTACACTAACGCGCAGCAGCTACAGTGTTGACGGCAGACTGACATCACATTTTAATTATTTAAAACTAACTCGCCTGTAGACAAACCCGACAAACTTGCTGCGACACGCCTGTGCCATGTTACAGTACCGGCTGACCGTTAATTAGCATTAGCATTAGCATTAGGTCGTCCTGCTTTGTTTTTTGGTCCACTTAAATGAAATGGCACTTCTACACAGAGCTATCAATCTGGCTACTCCTGAATTGCCAGATAACTTAAATTAATATTTTCATTCTGCCCCCCTCTTGATGTTCTGTGGATGTATTATTTTGGAAAAGTGTACTGTTTTGATGAAAAAGTTGTGGCGATGACCTTTAAACCCTCAGAGAATCTGAGGTGTTGTGAAGATGAGGAAGAATGACACCAGACCCAATAATGCGGATGAGTTATCAAAGCAACCTGGGAAGCCACACCATACTGTTGCAGTAATCCATGGAATCCTGACTAAGTTTTCAGTGAGTATACTGAACAGTACATGAACATATGGTACATTTTTGTACACCAACACTTCTGTATCAGAAATTTTGTTTTTCTTTTTTTGGGGTTTTTTTTTGTCAAATTTACATTTTCTACAATACAGGAATTGTGTTTTTGTTAGCAATAAACAATAATCATCAAAATGAAAAAAATGAATCCTGAAAATATGTCACTGTGTGAAATTAATCTATATAATGCACAAATTGTACTTTTCAAATAGAATTTCTGAAATAAATGAACCTTTCATTCAGATTTAACGAGAAGCAACTGTGTTTATCACACTGCCAAGAGGAAGCAATGTGAAGAATTTCTGGTTAATATGCACATATCTAAAAACATGATGCTCCAAAATCCTTGACATAAAAAACCAACAGACAACCAGGACAAATTAACTTGCATCATGATGGTATTCAATAGAAATTAAACAAAACAAATGTTAAGGGACCCACGTATGAATGCAGAGGCGATGGAGCGGACAGAATCACAGCCGGGCGCCATGACCTGTAGCGTCTGGTGTTTGGAGAGCTCCAGCAGCAGCAGGTGGCCCCCTCTGGTGCCGATCCAGAGAGCCGCAGCGTTCTGCACCAGCAGGGCCTTCACTGTGGCCCAGGAGGGCGTGGCCTCCGAGGACAGCTCAGCTCTGCCGCCCTGCCTGCCTCTGCAGCCGGACTCATGTCTGCAATGGAGGCGGAGTATTAACACGACGCTGCCGGCATCACATCCATTATCAAAAGATTTGTTTTCACATTTCAGTGTGTTTTGTCTGGGTACCGAATAATCTGAGCGCAGTCGATGCAGTCCACCATCCTCTCGCTCCTCTTGTCCCAAACTTCAACGTTCGGTGTTCCAGCTTTGCTCAGGTACACAAATTTATCCACAGCCATACGAGACACAAATGCCTCACCAGTCGGTGGACGCTGCTGCCTGCAGAGAACACACACACATCATTGAGAGCTCTAATATTAATTGTTTCTTTATGCAGCATTTTTTTAAAGGATTTTTTGGGCTCTAGTGACCTTTATATGACAGTTGCTTTGACAGGAAAACGGTCAGAGAGAGCAGGGAATGACACGTAGCAAAGGGTTCCAGGCCGGCTGCAAGGAAGGAACTATAAACTCCGCACATGGGGTGGGCAACCAACCCGCTGAGCTACGCACCGCCCCCTTTATGCAGCATTTTACTTATTTAAAAAAGTTTAGCTTTTCCACACAGGGCATATACTCACTGGATGATGAGGTTTGGTCTGGTGTCAATGGACTTGCAGACATCATAATCCACAGAGAAGGAGAGGATCTTGGTTCCACAACCGGCCCACACAGACCTGCTGTCAAGGTAATGTGCCGATTGGCCCAAACACATGACCGGAGTGTTGACATTGCCCAAAGTGAGAGTTTTAACTGGCTGGCCGTTTTCTTGCTGGAAAGAGAAGAATAGGAGGACAATTAAATGAACAACCTAAGCGTCATGTCATCATGTGAACAAACATTCATGGCTGAATATTTACCATAAGTACAGAGTCCTCATAAACACTGAGCATTCCATCTGCTGTCCCTACCAGCAGGTAATTCTTTCTTTGGCTGAAAAGTGAAACAAATATAAACAGCATTTAATCCAACTTGCACAAGAAAAACAGAAATAATCATCCTTTGATCCATTTTCCTTACATCAAATCATCTGTTATTGATCAGAAAATAGCTCTAATATAAAAGGAGAATGGTGCAGAAAGTGATGAAGAGAAAGTTGTGCTTGTTAAAAATCCTCCAACAAACAAGAATTATGACTCATCAGTTCTGCTTCCATCAATATTTTCAAATACATTTTTTAAGATTAAAAAATATCAAATCAGAAAATCCAACAGTTAGTTAAGCAGGTTTTAAATGTTTTTTTTCCTTTAATGAAAAATGGTTAATATGCAATTAAGTTAATGTGCCGTGATGAATATTTGAAGGAAACTTAAAGAAAGAAAAATTGGACTTTTTGTCACACTAACAGCTCAGAGTAGAAATACCCAGCCTTCATCCCTTTTTCCTCACTTTAAATCATGCTGCATTCATTGTACATTAACAAGGGAGTAAAAATGTTTTAATGCATTGGGACTTCTTGTTTTGAGATTAAAAACAACACACAAAATGTATGCAATAAATCTAAAAAGTCTTTATCAAACTTGGCAAAATGAAAATGTTTAACCAATGTGTTGCTACCAGCTGTGTCCGCCTCACAAACCAGTCCTACATGAATATAAATCAAATCAATAAATACACGAGTTATTAATACTCTATACCAGCTTTTAATTGTTTAATGGTTTATATCCCTACAAAGAAGTCAGACTTCTTGTCACTGTTTCTTTTAGATCTTCTCAGACAAAAGGTGGAAATTAAGATTTCCAATCTGTCACTGAGTGCAATTTTGCATTGAAGTTGTGGTAAAACCATGTCCACATTTTTAACATTAACACCTAAAAGCTTAAAGAAAAACACAGAGGGTTGGACCAACAGTGAAACCCGGGATTTGATAATAATAATAATAATAATAATAATAATAATAAAACATTTTTTTAAATGGCCTATCAAAACACCTAAGGACACTGTACAAAGGACCAATTTTAAACATTGTCAATAGTAATGTTAATATTAACAATAAAATGATAATAACAATCAAAACAGAGTACAACATTGAGATGGTGAGTGTGTGACTAGATAGCATGGGACTGTCAGAACAAGTCAGTTTTCAGTCTTGACTTAAAGAGTGGAAGAGACTGATGAGCTGATGAATCCTATTCAAGGTGTTTCTGAAAGAGTCAGATCTACTCCATACCCTACAGTAAAACAGGTCCACGTCAAGAGAGGTGTATATTCATGGTGGGAAATGTATTTCTGTGACATTTTGTGTCATATTTGACTCATGTAATTTTTTAGACCTATTGCATCACTTAACGGGTAAAAGTTTGCTCAAGACATTGTTGCATACAAGCTGATACCTATCTTCTGCCCCATGGTGGACACCTTAGCACTACAATAATCCTGACATATCCCGCGGTAATAAACCTCAATGTTAAAATTGTTCAATGAGCAAATTATAATTTATTTTTTACATTTAGTTAAAAGCCCAAATAAAGACTTCAGATTAAAAGAATACATTTTTCTTTCCATCATTTGTTGGGTCAGACATAAAAGAAATAAACTCACATAACTGACAAGATGAACAATCTGCTGTTTCTGCCTCAAGAGAAGAAATGTAACCAGCATCAGCCGACAAGACAGAGTGAGTAACATGACGCTAAGTTAATACAAATCTTTCTACGTTTCTCTCCTACACAGACTACGTGATTGGTTTGGTTTGATGCTTCTTCCTCAAAGTTTTGCAAAATGAAACTCTGCTTCGATTTTTTAGAAATCTACAAGAAGCTTGACAGTGTATTCAGGAAAAACATGATCTCTAAAAAGCCCCAATTAACTCATCGACTTGCAACTTTGGCTCAATTTCTCTTCCAACAACTGTTTTGAAGCATCAATTAAATCCTCGACAGCAGCAGCATCTGGAATGTTGTTTTCCCAGAGACTTACGTGCGACGAGGATGAGTATGGAAGTAAAGTGAAGTGACGGCATCGCTGACGCTCTGCAGATAGTGCCATGTGGACGTGTCCTGCGTGCTGATGACCAATAAGGAGCCGGATTGTGTGCCTGCTACCAGCCAATCACAGGACTCGTTTGGGATCTGAGCCATCACGAGGCACAAGACAGGGCTGGTGTGGACTTCCTGTTTTACAAATTGGGGAACATGTCAGTGAACGTTAGCGGTGGTGTGTCTTAAGAATATCACGTATATAATACTACAGACGATTTTATGTGTGATAAAAAAAAAAAGTCCAGTAAAAGCTTTTCAACATCCAAAAAATGAATAAAAGGGCTGGTCTAGAAACCTAACATGTGTCATCATGTGAGTGTGGTACCTGTGTGGTGACCATGTTGGTGTCCAGGTCCACAGTGGTGACAAAGCCCTGTCTCTGGGTGCTGCTGCCCCCACCGAGCCAGGCTGTGTGGCTGGACGCTGGGCCATCACTGCTGCAGGAGCTCACTGCGATGCACTCTGCACTAAAAACCCGAGGAATCTCCAGCTTCCTCATAAGACACAGCATTTCACCTGAATTCAACCTGTCAAACACCTGCAGACAAGATACAAGAAATACATTTTCCTTTTTTTGAAAAGACAGCTTTGAAAGACAGAGAACAACCCAAAAAGAGAGTCCAGAAATAAACAGAGGAGGAAGTCCAGACATGATTATTCTGCTGAGCTGTGGTCTCTCGTTTGGGTGCGTTAACGAGAGCACCTCATTGGCTAATTGTGCGGGTGGCAGAGCCTGTTTACGAGAAGTCCATGAGAGTGTAGAGTGAGGGGCAGGGGGGTTTAACTACACTAACGGAACGTTTCGAGCAACGAATAAATTGGGCTTATCATAATAATGTTAACTTATCACAATTACATAAAATAGTTATCGCAGTTTACGTGTTATTTTTGACAGCCTTAGACTATATGCAATTAAAAGATTGATTTGCATCCAAATATTCTTAGCAACATCAATATATTAGTCGTAGCAGATTGCTAAAATTTGATTAGATCATATTACATAATTTGGCCCTACTTTGTATGGTGCCAGTTAAGGAATCATGAATAAAATATGCTGAGAAACAGAGATCCTGACAGTGAATGGTTGAAGTGTTTTGTACAGCAGGTGTCATTTCTCTTAAAGATGGTTGGTTAAGTTTAACACAGTGAAACCAACATTACCACCATTCTGCTGATATTGTGAAATAAGGAAAAAAGAAACACAACCACAAGAAAAATCAGGTAACATCTTTCGCTCTACATGACTTCCTCGAGCTTGTTCTCCTGTCAAAACCTCAAAAAAAGTGAAAGCACCAGCTGTGAGGTGGTGTTCAGGCTCTCACCTGAGCAGAAGTCGGTCGATCCTGTGGGTGTTCCCTTAGACAGTCCTTCATGAGTGCCTGAAAGCCCGGCCATGGTGAGCAGCCATAGTGTTTTACCGGATCTGTGGATGAGGCATTTGATATTCATTCAAAAACTCAGACTTATCCTATCTAAGAAATAGAAATCACGATAAATGAATTAGGAAAATAAGTCAAAACAATCTCACATTTCAGAATAGTTCAGTCTGGAGTCTACAAAAGCAGAGTTTTAACGAATAATGATATGGACTCGTATGACTAATGTGAAAATGTTCAAAAATGTATCTGATTTGAGTTAACAGATTTTCTCTTCAAAACCGCTTCCTTCAAAGCTTCATTATTACCTGGCAGTTTTCCCTGCAGAGCGATTTCATCAAACTCACTGGGGAACTTCATGCCATCGAAAATGCGTTCGCCACACGTGAGTAGGTCATAGAGTAGGAGGCCGAATGAGAAAATGTCAGCCTGCTGGTTGTAGATCACGTTACCTCGGGCAACCTCTGGGGCTCGGAAACCTTTAGGATATATGGGAACCGAAGCAAGATGGTCACTCCAAATGGAAAAAAAATAGTCAGGAGGTAATGAAGCTGAAAGGTTGGAGTCAGTCCAACCTGGTGTGCCCTCTGAGCTCCTCACTCCCATGCTGCAGCAGTACTGAGCGATGCCGTAGTCTGTGATCTTGGCGATGATTTCAGAGTCAGTCTTCAGGTTGAACAGGAGGACGTTGTGGGGCTTCAAATCACGGTAGATGATCATGGTGGAGTGAAGGTATCTGAGCACACACATCAAACCATGACCTTTCAAATGTTTATGTTTCATTACATTTTTGCATTATCTCTTCATTAATGTTGAGGAGAAAAATCATTCAGTCTGGAAAAAACCAACTTTAGATGTTCAGTAGGTAAATGAGATTTGTGAGATCAAGATAAAAGAAAGAAAGAAAATTGTAAACAAAGAGGTTCAGTGACAGCACGCAGGATTTCTTAGTTTAACTGAAGATGAATTTGGTGCTGAATGAATTTACAACAACTCAAGTCTTATAACTTCTTACCTGAGTCCATCCGCCACATGGAGGGCAATCCTGTGCTGCAGCTTTTGGTTCAGACTACCATTCTCGTGTTCAAAGAGGGAATCTAGAGAGCCTCGCAGAGCCAGCTCCATCACCAGCACCTGAGGAGATGAGCCGGCTGCCAGCAGGCCCACCAGGCTGGGGTGACGCAGGCGACCCAACACCACCAATTCCTAAAAAAAAAAAAAGATTACTGATCTGTTCTGAATAGACGAGTAAACAATGTATTTCCAGAAATTAGAGATATTGAGATCTTCTTATGAGAAGTCCATGTATAAATAACAACAGTAACAAACTGCTGCAAAGAGACTTTGCAGTGGTACCTGTCTGAGAAGTCTATATATATAAAGCTCTGATGCATGTTTGTTGAATATCTTCACAGCTACTTCTTCATTTTTATAGATCCCTCTATAAACCGTTCCAAACCCACCATCTCCTGTAAAGAGCATGCAGAATTACACAACAAAGATTATTGAAGGATTATTAAAAAATATATATACATATATAACTGGAAAATAGGCAGATGCTTGCTCTTCTTATATCATACCCAGTCGGTTCTCTTTACACATGTCTACACTCAGCTCCTCGCTGTCAAGAATCGTTCCTGCCGGCTGGTCACTCAGGACCAGGTCGGGTGCAATCTGAGAGATGGGGAGGGTGCAGCGTGGATCCTCTGGGTTCACCAGTAAGAAATCTAGAACACATCATATTGTTACAGTGGTTTCTGATCATGTTTAGAAATTTAGCTCGCTGTGTGCAGGACAGAGAACTCAACTGAGAGTGATTGTGAGATTTCTAGTCTGTACCGTTATCAGAATAGTTAAAAAGGTCTTCCAACAGAATTTTACTCCATTCTTGCCCATCCTCAAAGCTGTACAGAGCCCACTTCTTTAGCAGAGCTTCTCCGTTGCCGTGCATGTCGGTGTTGAGCAGACCGGGGAACCATTCTTCCAACACAGAGTCGATGTGGTCCACCACCTGACCCAGTAACACCCGGCCTAGAGGAGCACAGAGAGAGAAGTAACATAAACAGTAATGAGATTAATAACAAAACAATATTGTTAATATTTATGTATGTCATAAAAATTAAGGGACTTTCAGTTAATGTAGGATTTAATTGCTTATAAAAGATCAGTAAACTAGTCAGCAAACATAAATAGTGGTATCAAACTGGAGTTTTGCAAGCTTATTGTTGCTTTACAACTCAACTCAACTCTGTACAGCTAATTGATGCCACATATCAACATGCTGATCCAAGTTAGAAAGACAAAGACTGTTGTAAATTGTTTCAATTACGGTAAGTTTACTTTTCATGTTCATTTCAGTTCATGTAAATAAACTTCAAGATAATTTTCATACCTTTTCGTGAGGAAGGCACAGTTATTCTGACAAAACTGGAGGGATTTTCCTCCTCTGAAGCAGCCTCCACCAGACAGTATGCTTCTGGCGACCAGTTCAGGTAAATGCCTCTCCTCCAGTAGATTCGGTTGGGTCGAAGCACTTTTTCTGGACAGGACGGCATAAGATAATTTCATTAAGCGTCTGCTTTCTCTAAATGTTATTGAAGGAGAAGCAGCAGTGATTGTTCAGTTTACCTCTCCCACAAAGCAGGTAAGAAGAGACCTCAAGTAGGCGGCTGATCTGCCGTGACCAGTAATCCATGGGGAAGTACGGCATCTCATACAGACGCACGATTACCTCTGAGTTCTCACAGTGAGGCAGCTCTATAACTGGTCTGTGTTTGGATAAGCTGCAGATGCCGAGATGAGAGGTTAGTGTTTGAAACAGCAGCTTGTTTCATTCTTGGCACCTTACCTTAATGCTCAAATTCAGACATACCTGCTGGGCACCAGCAGCTGGTCCTCACCAAAAGGAAGAGCAATCTGGAACTTCTCCAAAAGTTTGAAGAACTGGAGCAGGTGGCTCTTTGGGAAACATTTAGTTTCAAACAGGAACTTTTCCACAACCGAACGCTGAATGACTCCTTTTGGGTTCTCCCGAATGCCGCAGCTTTTTAATGTCAGATTCTGGAAAGAGGACAGATAATTTACATCTGACACTTATTACATTTGTTTTCCTCAAAAATATGTTTACAAAACATGTATAGGTGCCACTGTAGGCCCTCTAGTTATCACCAAATTTACATAATTTCTTTATGAAAGTAAATGAAATGAAAATAAAAAATGAAATGAAATCCTTTGCTAATCCCAGAAGGAAATTTCTATGCTGTAGTTGGGTTTTTTCTTAGTTCATACATAAAATTACTCTTTTTTTCTTTTCTTTTTTACCTTCATTTTTCAAAGTCAGTCTGCTTAAACATAGATTCAATCAATTGAATTAAGTTTATTTGAAAATAAAGAACAAACTATCATTTTTAAGTTAATTGAATCCACAAATGTAAACAGCAATTAAGAGATTCAAGTGATTTAATTTCATATCAATTCTAAATGGAAACTGTTTTTATAATATGGTTTAAATTTTTCTAAAGAGCACAAGAAAAACAAGGCCAATTCAAAGTTCTTTAAGTGGAACATAAAACACATTTAAAAAATGTGTAAACACACATCAAATAGCAGAGATTTGATCACTCAATCAAATGCAGGAAGCAAACCTGTTCAAAATGCCGGAAATGTTCATAACATGCCATATTTAAACTGTTTTGGCAAGAAACCGTCTAAAGCTTTATAAACTAACAACAGTATTGTAAAATCAACTCTTTAATGGGCAGGAGCTCGGCTTAGAGACTTGAGGACTGAGAACTCCAGCAACGTTGTGAATCAGCTTCAGCTGTCTGAATGATCTTATAGTAATCACACTGATAAGAGTTTTTTTGTTTAATCTGCTTAAGATAAGTGCATCAGTTCTTTAATCCTTTATATATTCCTCTGGATATATCATGTTGTCTTTATAACTGACTTGATATGTGAGCATTCAGGTCTGAGTCCATAAAGACATTAAGATTTTTTACTTGAAGCTGAAGTTTATCACTGGCTCCAATGACAGATTTCTGTTACTGTAAGATAGCATAAACTGTTGCTTTATAAGAACAACATACATGCCTTATATGTGGTTACCTGAGAGAGGATGCTGCAGAGCCACTGTGGGTGGATAAAATAAAGCTCTTGAAGCCGCAGTGCAGGGTCATCAAAGTGCAATAAAATCCCTGAAGGGGCAAAACCACATTTAAATGTTGACTAATATCTACATAAAACAGGATTAAATCAAATGTATGGGTTAATGCAACTCAGTGTCAAAAATCTAAAAGAAATCTGATAATTCATGTTTGACTCTACCAGTTGCTGATCATACAATGATGAGGGAAGGTTTGGGCATATTCTTGCATTAGAAATCCAAATGGAACTGAAATTACTTTAATCTTTGTCAAAACTACACATTTAATTGAAATTTGAGTTTTCATTAAAAAACCTCCATTGAAATTTGACAAAAA
This sequence comes from Atherina boyeri, assembly GCA_029874935.1. Classification (NCBI taxonomy): domain Eukaryota; kingdom Metazoa; phylum Chordata; class Actinopteri; order Atheriniformes; family Atherinidae; genus Atherina; species Atherina boyeri. The sequence continues at coordinate 10,218 of JAPMNP010631385.1, forward strand.
ATCTTATTTCAACACAATAACATGATTTCAAACAGAGTCCTTCTACCAACTGACCGACTTCACTGAGGAAGTGGATAGCGTGGGACAGCTCAGCTTCTTCCAGCTGCAGCTGACTCTCCTGGATGAGCTGCAGCAACTCATGCTGCCTGAGGACGGGGAACTCCGGGGGGACCCTGCTCCTCTCCTGGAGAACCCTGCGCTCCAACTCCACGTAGCTGTCTGGCACGAGCTGACCCATAACAGGCTGGCCCTGGATCTGTGGGAGAAATGAGACAGACCGAAAGATGAGGGAGAAAGAGGGAATTAAAACATAAATACTTTATTTTGTTTTTCCTTTTTACCTTAAAGCCCGTGACCTCTGTGGCGATGGCCTTACGGAGTTTAGCAACCGAGTCTGAGTCCTCGCAGAGAGAAACCATGTGATAATCCCTGATGGCAGGGAAGCCCTGATGGGTTAGAAGCTCCTCTCTGATTTTGTTCAGGCAGGCCTGGAGCTGATTCTCCTCGCTCACATCTGTGTGGGTTCCCACCAGGATGACTGGAGACAGTGGAGCTACCGCCTGAAGTTAAAGTGTGATTACTCTTTAAAATATGTCACAGAAAGAAGCCAAACAAAATTACACACTGTACCCCCAATCTTAATCCTTAAATGGTCAAGTACATATAAACATTTTGGAAAAATAAATCGTGTTTGTTTTTTTCTAATGTTTCTAGGCTAAAACAACAATTTCATCCTCTTTATTTTTTCAAAATATGACCTGAAGCTTCCATTTCAGTTTGCATCTACCAGGAGATACTGCCTTTTTAAAACATAAGTAATTTATTAGCTACTCTCTTTGATGTCTTGCATTCAAAGTTTTGAAAAAGTGGAGAAAAACAATATTAAGTCTTCACATATTTTGAGTTGGTGAAACAAATCAAGCTTTAAATAAAAATTATTTAAAAATCACATTCCTGTATCTAACCAAACATCTTCCCTCGAGAGCTACAACAGTAATATCTCATTGGCAGTGGAAGCCGTGGAATCAGTTGAGGGTTTTGACCAGTGACGCATGTAAAGCCCTTGAGGGTCAGCGGCTTTACATGTGTATAAAGCATGTAAAGCCTCTCCACCATGACACAAGGTGGAGGTGTGTCCACCCAGGCAAATCCTGCTTTAGCCTTTCACTACCAGGATAAGGAAGTGGCTAATCGCAATCTTCTCCAAATCATCAATACATTTTCACCATTTCCCTCATCTGATTGAAGAACCATCAGATGGCAAATTATTTTTTCTTGTACTGCCGACCATAGTGCGAGAATGACCTGAAAACATACGTGCATTCGCAAATTAAATCAGCAATACACAACTAAAAGTAAAATTAAGTGTAATCAGAGTAGCACCGTTTAGATTACTGATCATCTGTAAAGTATAGGGTCACACACATAAGCATATGTCAGAGTGATTTGCTCTGTTTTTATAGACTTAGAGACTTAAACTTAGACTTTACTTTATTGATCCCTTTGGGATGACTCCCTCAGAGAAATTAACATTTCCAGCAGCAAAAAAATAAAWAAATAAAAAAAATGAATAAATAAATAAATAAAAAAAACAATAAATGAATAAATAAACAAATAAATAGATAAAAATAAATAAATAAATATAAACAGAATGTGTGATTATAGCCTTATCTGGATAACATATATGCCAAGATTAAAACATTTAACACCTATTTATCTAGGTTGTGTAAATGGAATTCATTATTTTTCAACAGAAATATATGAAATTAGCCTTAAAGAGCAATATTTCAAAAACAATTCCCTCTCCAAAAAAACATTATCAACAACAAAAATAGGCAACATTTACCTCCCGATCGTCATCTTCGTCCATATAGTCCACTATTTTGGAGTTTGCTAAAAATCTATCAACATAGTTTTGAATGCTTGGATGAAATCTCATGACCGATGTACCCAACCTATTCTGTCCAAAGAGATTCTCATGACATGAAGTGCGGGGACTTAATGCCCCTCCCCCCTAAAGCCTGCCAAATAACACTGTAACACCCAGGATACAGAAACCATCTCCAGCAGGATCAGGGCAGAACATCTACCCCGGGATTCCACTGGATACGGAAACTTTGCGGAAGGGCTGCCAAGTGGCTCCGCCGGGCTCTCTTCCTGGTACCCTATTCCACCAGAGCAGGGCATCTTTGCCGCGGTCGGATTCTCAGTACACTCGATCGATTGCGTCATCGTGCAATAGTTGTTGTACTTGTAGGCTTTAAAGAGAACAAGAATCGATTTTTCCCCCCACCCCAAGTGTACACGGTGTAACCACCAGAGAGCACAGTGACTGTGTCACCATGCAAAACACGAGGATTGACGGGGTTTTAAAGCAACAAGTGTCAAAAATAGAACAGCCGTATATTTTAAAGAAAGCGCCAGCACTTCCGGGACTCGCACCTGGTAGTACCACTCCGATTGACTAGAATTGCCGCAATCAGCTGCCAAGTCTCAGGACAGCCTGAACGCGGCGCTTCCACATTCGGTGGAACTGAGGGGTTAGGTTATGGAGACATTTTTTATCACAAGCACCTTTTTTATCTTGTCAGGGTTCATCATTAGTTTATGACTCACTTTGATGTTAAAGAGCCATGGTTTGAGAGCATCCACCTGACTGGCTCCTATGCTGAGATTGTAAACAACCAGGTAGAGAGCTCTAGATGTCAGGAAGTGAGGGTGCGACCCGCTGAACTCCTCTCCACCTGCAAGATAAAGAGGCAGAGAGGTATACTAATTCACATCGGGGGTGATAGGATATACAAACATGAAAAATGAAACAGTAATGGATTGAAATGCAACAATATGCAAAGAACTGAATCCTTCTAATGATGACTGCTAATGATTCTCGTCTGATTTCACATGTTGGCCAACCTGAAAAGTCCCAGACATTCAGCACCATTTTCTTCTTGTCTCGTTCCCTGATGGTCCAGTCCAGGACATCAATGCCAGCAGCGCTCTGCTTTGAGCTCAGCTGGCAGCGCTTTAGCTTCATCAGCTGCTGGATCAGGGTGGTTTTCCCACTGCCAGCATTGCCCACCACAATGAGCTTCATGCGGTAATATGGCACTGCCTTCTTCAGCCGCTGCTGCAGGAACCTGACAGATGAAGGTGGATGCTGCTTATTTATTTGTTTTTAAAAGGCTACTGAATAAACAAAGTGTTTCATTATCAAAATCAGCAGCCGCACTGAGCAGACTGGAAATCCTCTGACCTGACTATGTCTTTTGTCTTGCTGCCGATGAGTTTGAGGTCCAGCTGTAGCCGAAGGCCGTCCAGCGGCAGGTCCCACAGTCTGCCCAGTTTTCCCATTTCATCCGGGAAAGACCGCAGGCTTGTGTTGCGACTCACATCTAGCGAGGTCAGGCCTTCCAACAGGCCGATCTGTGGCGGGATCTGCAAGCGAACAACACAACCATGAAATATCCTCCTTTGGAAGAGTCCGTCATTCAATCTTTGAAATCTGCACACAGCCCTTCACCTCTGTCAGCTTGTTGTCACCCAGGTGGAGTTTCTCCAGTCTGGTCCATCTGTAGATTGGTCCGCTCAGATCCAGAACTTTAATGGAGTTCTGACTGAACATCAGCTCCCTGATGTTGCAGGATGCCCAGAATCCCGGACCGGGCAGAACAGCTATATTGTTAGTCCTCATGTCTACTGACCGCAAGCTTGATAGAAAAAAAAAATCAAATCAAATAATTCAAATCAAATGTATTTATAAAGCGCTCTTCATGCAAACAGCAATACAAAGTGCTTTACATGATAAAAACAGTTCACTCACAGAATATAACATAGCAGTCAAAAATACACACACACCTGATTTTGGTCTTATTCTCAGTTTCGCACACACAAACAATCCCCCCACCCCCTCTCCCCCAAAACATGAACTCAAACCCTTTGTTTCTGTCTTTTAACTCCCATCTAAAAAAGCAGTGTCTGAAAATATGAATGAACATCTGGCCGCTGCTGTGAGGAAACAATATCTAAATAAATATTTCAATAAATAAAGAAGATAAGCTGGAGAAACTATTTGTGTCAAGATAGGGGTAGAGCTGGGTATTGATTCAAATTTTAAGATACGATTCGATTCAGATTCTCAAGATCTTGAATCGATTATCATTATTCGATTCGATCAGATCTTTGATATTTTTTCCCAGATGTTTGTTGAGTCTAAATGATGTTTTATGCGTGAATTCAATGATGCAGAAAGTTCACGGGGAAAATGAAGGCCTATTTAGAAAACAAATTTGAATAAAAAGAACATTTAAAAAAAGAAAATTTGAAAAAATAGAAAAGAAAAAAAATCGATCCTCTGAGTTACAAATCGATCTTTACAAATTAATATAAAAATCGATTCAGAATCGAAAAATCG